>PVKE010004957.1:12500-61534 GCA_004027555.1 Craseonycteris thonglongyai | reverse complement strand
TCCCTAGGTCTCGGCTTCCAGCCCGCCCTCGATCCAGCTCCACTGTGACCGTAGTCCCCCAACCCCCCTTTGTTTTTGCCAGCCCCGGGCCGCGCTCCGAGTCTCTGTCCCCGAACCGCTGCTTCCCTTTTCCTCTCCCTCTCTCCCCTTTTTTCTCTAACCTTTGTGTGTTGTTCCGTGTTGTGTGGTTCTCTTAGTTGAGGTTTCTTCTCAGGGTTTCCCCTGTGGATTCCCCTCTGTTCACAAGGCCCTTCCCAGGCAGTTATCGGCGTTCTCTTCTCATGCCGCCATCTTGGATCTCTCTACCTTCTTAAGAGTGGCATATCCAAGTAAATTATTTGGAATTCTTTTACATGAAAGATTTGTCTATTGTCTCCCATTTGTTAACGCAATCATTTCCTTATGACAGCATGGACTCATGGGTATTTGTATCATATTTTGTGTTATAATTCAGTAGTACTTTTCTCCCCTCCTTTCTTTTATAGTAATAAACCTCTCATTTTTAGCTGGGTAAATGGCTGTCATGAAAATGACATTTCCGAAAGTCCCTTGCTGCTAGGTGTGACCATATAAATAAATTCTAGCCAATGAGATACAAGCAGGATGATATATACAACTTTTTTCTTTTCTTCCACTCACTTGCTGAAATGTGGCATTAAGGCTAGAGCTGGAATAGTCATCTTGGACAAGAAGGAGACTTTGTGAATGGAGTCTACACATAACGGTGCAATGAGATAAGAGCCTTGGCCCCTCCGAAGAAATCATAGACCGATGTGAATACTTGTATATTACCTGAGATAGAAAAACAAACAAACAAACAAAAACTTATTTTGTTTAAGCCTCATAGTTTTGGGTTTTCTGCTACTCCCAAAAGAACCTACCCTAACTAACACAGTGTGTATGAACATATGTATTTTGGCAAGTGTGTACATACGTGTAAGGAATGGCTCTGGGAAATAAAATTGATTTAAAAAATACCAGCATTTTCTACTTAGTTTTCTAGAGAAGGGGGATTTTGTTATCATTGTTTTTAATTTTAGAAACGACAAAGCCATGGGTAGTAAGGTGGTGTTTGCTAGCTGTTTGGTTCTCTGACTTTCTTTGTTTTGGGAAGCTCACTGAGTGGCTCTTGAGCCACAAATATAAGGCAAGTTCTACCATTATCCATAAAGTAAACTGTTTGGGGGCATCTAAAATCTCTCTGCAAGTGATGCAGAGTGCTCTAGTTAGTAATTTGAATTAGTTAAGTTGTTTTGCAGTGTTTTTGAAAAACAGGAGAGAAAAGATTTTTGAAAAAGATTCATTTAGGGAGTGTGCTGGTGGTCCCTAACGTGGGGTTAGGGTTGAATGACCATGTGAAAATGCTGGGAGAACATGGCCATTTATAAGCCCAAGAGAAAGGCCTCAGGAGACAGCAACCCTGCTGACCATTTGATTTCTGACTTCCAGCCTCCAAAACTGTGAGACAGTTCATTTCTGATGAGTAAGCCACACAGACTGATATAGGTGGGTAACCAGACCCGTTGGTTGAGAGTTTTCTCCATGGGGTGTGGTTGCCAGACACACATGGTAATATCTTCTCAGGACCTTCATGTTGTCTTCCCTGGCCCTGGTTTCTACTTCCTTAGACTCTAGGCTGAGGAGGCTCATGCTTTGTGTAGAGCACAATGAGGAGATTTTTCAAATACTCATACCCAGGACCCACCTCCAAAGATGCTTATTCAGTAGGTTTGGGCAGGACCCAGGAATCTTTATTTTTTAAAAAGTTCTCCGAAGTGATTCTGATGCTCCCGAGTTGAGAGCCACTGCTCTTGTCTTTTATCCAAAATGACCAGGTCCCCACCATGCTAAGATGGGTGGTCAAATTTTCTCTGCTCTTCAAATTCAGAGTCTAACCTCTTAGGTGAGACTGTTGGAGATTTGTATGGCTTACGTTTAATGGAGAGGTGTCCAAAAAAATGCCAAGGACAGACACAAGACAGCCCTGGTTCAGGGTCTCATCTTCCCCACACACAACCCCCCTCAGTTTGTAGTGGCTGATCTTTCTGTGCCCTTAGAATTGCTCCATATTCCAGATCTTGGAGAAAAAAGGTGAAGGTTTTTTGCTGGAGGTCAGCAGTTGAAGAAAGGCTAGTTATCCAGGAGAGGGTGAAGTCAGGCACTGAGGCATTGTCAGGGACAAGGTCAGAGGACGGGGCAAACGACCTGGCTAACGGGCAGAAAGCGCTTGCTCAGGGTGGTGGGACGAAAATCGACTGTGAGCTCTACAGCAAGGACTACATTCGTCTTTGCATCTCTAACACTTAGCAAAGAGCCATGCAAATAAATGAATGCATAAAAACATGTCAGGAGAGGAGTCACCGTGATAATTACCAAGTGGCCTGGAACCCTTCCCACCTCGCCTTGCTGGAGGCTTTCGTATTTAGCTGAAGGTTCCAGAATGAAAGGGGAGGGGAGGACACCCAAGATGAAAGGAGAGAATGAGCAAAGGCACAGGATTATAGAATAACCTGAAGTACTTTGTTTTTCAAATATTGTTAACGTAACTCTGTTTTTGAACTGTGCTATCCAACAGAATCGCCACTAACCACATATGGCTATTGAAATTTAAATGAATTAAAACTTAAAATTTAAAATTTACATCCATATTTATGTTAGTCACAATTTAAGAACCCCTGTATCTCCCTCTGAACACCTGGGTCCATTTCCCAAGTTATAAGAACCAATACATTCCCTCTTTTGCAGAAATCCCGTTGGAATTGGTTTCTGACACTAGTGATCAAGAGACTCCTGAAAAATATAAACTGGACTTTTTTTTTTGATGGGTTGAGAAGACAAATCTGGAGGCAGAGATCCAGTTAGGAAGTACAAGGGGTGATAAAAAATACAGTGAATGTTCAAATAAAAAAAATAAAAAAATTATTATTGTAAAAGGCACATCATCATTCATCCCCCTCAAAATATGTCCCCTTGCTTCGAACACACTTATCCCATTGTTCTTGCCACTTTCTGAAGCAGTTCTGGAAGTGCTCTTTCGTGAGCGTCTTTAGTGGCACTGTTGTGGCTGCTTCGATGTCGATGTCCCAAATTGATTCAACATACTTGCTTTTAATGGTGATTTGGACTTCGGGGAAGAGCCAGAAGTCACACAGAACCAGATCTGGTGAGGAAGGCGAATGAGGATGCACCATGTTTTAATTTGACAGAAATGGCCGTAGCAGAAGCAATGTGTGACCTGAATCAATTCAGGCCATCGAGGCCACCACAATGCAACAAAAGTTATTCACAAAAGTGTATCTGATGGAAGGGGACTTCCAAAACGGCTTCAGAAAGTGGCAAGAGCGATGGTATAAGTGGTTTCGAAGCAAGGAGACATATTTTGGGGAGATGAACGTCAATGTGTCTTTTGCTGTAATAATTTTCTTTTTCTAATTTAAATACTCACTTTATTTTGACCACACAGTGTATTGCAATAGACGGAGACAGAGATGGTTATGGTAGGAAGTGGAGCAGTGCCGGCTTGGGGAGAGGGGAGGACCTGGGGTCTGAGATATATTTAGGAGGCGGGATGATTAGAATTACGTGACTCATGGTGCTGGGGCCCAAGAAGCAGCAAAATGACTTCAACGTTCTGACCTGGCAGGCCGTGGATGGAGCTGAGTAACACATAGGGAGGTGCAGTTTGGTGGAAAGATAAATTATTCTGACCATGTTGAGTCTGAAGGGCGCTTGAGGTGCCCAAGTAGAGAGATTTAGCAAAAATGTGAGTAAATGAATTAGAAGATCAGGTGAAAGGTCAGAGTTAAAGCTTTAGGTCTGGGTGGGAGGTTCTATCTGGCTTTTAGAGCTACAGGGGTGGGTGAGGTAACTCAGGGAGGGTGTGACTAGTGAAGGAACAGAGACTGATCGTGGAATTCTGGAACATTCCTGTTCATGTTCAAGGACCATTTGAGGGAAGACCCAGAGATAGAGGAGGCAGAGAGATAGCCAGAGGCAGGAAGAGAGTTCTAAGGAGGAAGCATTCAGCCACGCCAAAGGCAATGGAGAGGCTGGATCTGGGAGGCCAGCCAGGGGGTCTCCTGGGTCACTGGGCAGGGTCTATGTTAGAGGCAGATTTTGCTCCTGAGCCTTGCTTTGAGGAGGCAATATGATGCCATGAAAACAGTGAGGACTTTGAAATCAGATCCCTCCTCTTCCTTGCAGTGCTGGTGTGATGTTAGGCAAGCATCCTAATCTCTCTGCGCCTCTGTCACCAAATCTGTAAAACACAGATAATAACACATCCTATGGGGTTGTTGTGAGATTTCAAAGTGATATTGATCAAGCACCAACTCCAGCGCCTGGCACTTAGCAGGTGCTCAATGCATGTCAGCCTCTTTCTTTCTCTCCCATTTCTTCCATGTCCACGCCACCTACAGACCTCACTTCTTTGTATTCCTTCCCACGTGAGAGGAGGCGAGGCCACCTTGAGGTGCTTGAGCAGAGGCTGATCCTAAGTCACTTTCTCACTCTTGTAAGAGTGAGAATGAAGGGTGGTATGATGGGTCACTAAGCAGCGAAGGGTATAAGGAAGAGGGAAAAGGTGTGTAGGGCTCTTATTGATTAAAAATAGAAGACACTGGCTCTTCAGCGTCCCCAGGGCTGTAAATGACTTGTGATTCCAAACAGTGAGCTGAGCAAAGCAAACAGAGAGCCAGGGCCTAGGCCAGCACAGCAACAGAGGGTCACACGTGGCCTGTCTGTAAGGAGATGTGGACCCCTCTCCAACCAGAAGACTGTCCAGGAAGGCAGAACCCTGGCAGAGAAATTGTTGAATTAAGATGGAATGTTTGCTGACAATAAGGAGTATTTCAGGGGAAGGTGATTCTCCCTAGCATAAAGCTTTTCCAGGCTGTTTTCTATAATGTTTTCACAGGAAATTTAAACCTCAAAGAAGACAAACTTGGGGGAAGTCACACACACACACACACACACACACACACACACACACACACACACACCCCATGCTGTGTGAGTCACCCACATTATAACCCAGCAGCCTGTACCCTCTCCTTCCTCACCATAGTCCCACGGGAAGAGCCTTTCTGAGTCCTACCTCACAGAAAGGGCAGAAGCAATACAAATTTACTCACATTTTGTTAATAGCATTTTTATTTGCAATAACCCCTTAAATGATACCCTATAAAAATGTAAATTATTTTCTCTGCTACCTGTTACTTTTGAGCAATATTATAACAATAATAGTGGAAATTTAAAAATGATCTAAGTTCACATTTTCTTCCAGAATGTGGGCAGGGATAAAGGCCCCCTTGACTGGTGTCAGGCGATGTAGATTTTCAATGTGTAAGTATTGCTGGCCTCTGAAGGACGGATTTAGTGGCCAAGCTTAGAGACAAAGGGACTTTGCAAGAATCAGGAGTAGGGATAGTGTTTCTCTTTTTGAAGATTTGAAATTTAAAGGATGGTATTCAAAGATTATTGCACATGTATCTTTGTTCAATGATTTGTATAAACTAGTTTAGTTCATCAGTGCAGCTCATTTATATTAAACTCATGTTATTTCTTTGGTTCCACACCAGTCCCTGAGAGGTCTGAAAGTGAGGAATTTCATATTCATGCCCAGACACACAAAGAGCTAAGAGGGAGGCGGGAACGGAAACAAAGAAGCAAACATTCCAGAGAAGGACAGGGACGATGGAGGTGTCCTTGTGTCTGCAAGAGAGCTAGAGGTCCCTTCCCAGACCTCTATACTTCTCCCTAGGCCAGGAATCCAGGAACACGGGATTCAAAGGCAGCGGGCCGTGTCAGTGCCTCAACTGAGGGTGCACGCTGCCGTTTTTGTCATGCCCCGTGGCCTTTTCAGAATCTGGCAGTGATCCCTGTGTACCCTCGGAGAGGGCTCAAGCCCGACTGACTCGATGGACCAGGAAGGCTAGCCATCTCTCCCCAGTGTCTTGCCTGAAGTGTCTGGGTGAGAATTTTAAAGTGAAGTTCAAACTTTACCTTTCTTACAGGGTTACATCTGGCCTGACCACATGGAGATATCAGTAGGCACAGAGTTTTATCACATCTTTTTTGAGCAACCTAAGAAAGGGTGGCTCCGACAACGGCTCTGAAGTAAGTGTTCAATTTGAGGACCAGCAGATGGCGCCATTTGACATTTATTGAGACCCGCGTATAAAGGCCTGTGGCCCAGCTTCTCGCCTCTTTAATTTGGATAGTATCGTGTTTTCTGGTGTTTAATATGCATGAGCCAAAATTCCATGGATGTGTAACATTTTCTCCTGTATTTCCCTTTTTTCATAACATCATTTAAATTTCTTATTAATAATTTACAAATGTTCTGGATTGTAATCACTTTTCTCATCACTAAAATATCTGATGATGATGACATGGTTTTTCCCTTGCTGAAGGTGAACTGGAGGAAACCATCGGTGAGGAGGGAAGAGAACCTCACTTTTGACTTAAGAGAGCGCCCCTTCGCGCATCATCTCTTCTTTTCAGTTTAATTGAATAACATTTATTTAATTAATAAAAATATCTGTCTAGTGCAGGTTTCAGAAATCCAAGGCTCGAATAGACTGCCATTAATAAAACAAGTTTTTATTATATCCAAGTTTAATTATGGTGGTGTTTGTTTGATAGCTTGTTACTGTAAATAAAAGAGATAAAGGCAGCCCTTCGCTGGAGTAGCCCGAGAGCTGTGAAATATGTACCTAATTAAAACTATTGGTGTAAGAGGCTAATAAAGTACATGTGCCTACTAGATGTCTTATTCTAATGAATCTCGGCTAATTTGCTTTGACTGATGAATTTCGGTGTTAGTGGTAGGGGCTGAATAATTATGAAATTTATCACAAGATACAAGGACTCATTAAGGATTACTCAGGTTGAGTTAGAGGAATGTTTTCTTTGTCAAAAACACAGGCCTTGACCAACATAATTACAGCAATGCCAAAGAGTAGCTTGGATTCCAATCCAAACCCAAGTGAGTGTTCAAGGCCAGGAGAGGCTCATGTTTATGGATAGGGTGGGAGGTGGGGGGACAGAAGATTGTCAGATCTGGAAGAAACACCTATGTGGCAGGTACGAATTTTAAGGAAAAGCATTCAGGCACAGAGACCTCCTCGTGGATGGTTCTAATGACAAGGACTCCCTCTCGCCCTTTTACTGAAAACATTTTCCTACCCTTCATGAGGAAAAAATGAATGAGGCTGGTATTTACTCAGCAAGAACACCACTGCAGGACGCCCATTCAGTACCAAATCCTTCCTTTGTGTTTATGTTTTAGCTTTCTGCATCTCCCAGACTATTAATTCATCTGATTTCATTAATTCTTGGGTGGGAGACCCCAAAGCTGAGGCCATGATTGCAACCTACTGGACCAGTCTCACGGAACCACTGGCAGAATGCCCAAGGGGTTAAAAAAAGGATCAGCTTATCTTGGCATGGAAGTTCTAACTATTACAGCGTGTATTGCTGTCTTCCCAACAAGAACCAAAACAGAAGGTAAGGACACCCCTGGACACCTTCCAGAGGAAAACAAGAGACAGACAGCAGCACAGGTGCCCTCCTGTGGGCAGACAGAACCCAGCTCAGAGGATGAAAGCAATGAGTGAAAGGCCTCTGTGAGCTGAGCTGGTTTCAGCCTATTCTTCTGGGAACCAGAAGTAAGGTGGGTGGGTAGACAGCGCTGCTCCAGTGAGTGACCCTGGATGACACCCCAGCTAGAAGCCTTGTCAGAAAAATAGAGGCCTATTTACTCCTCTACCGACAGAGATAGCTGTTCCCAGGGGTGAAATTGAGAGGACTATACAAGCTCTCATAGGAGCTTCGTGTCCCTGACCCCAGGGCAATTACAGTGTGAGAGGGTTTCTGTTCTTGTCCACATACGAACAAAGAACTTCAAACTCTAGTTCAAATCAGATCTATCTATCTATCTATCTATCTATCTATCTATCTATCTATCTATCTATCTATCATCATCTATCTATCTCTATCATCTATCTATAATGTATATGCACATACACATAAATATGTGCTTCTAAATGTGATTTCAAATAAAACAAGTAGAAATCTTACTTATAGGTGTTCTACAACCAAAGCTTCCAAATCAGTCAACTCCTCATTTTGTATTTCTTTCCAAAAATAACTTACATACAAAACTTTTCCAATGTATTTGCCTTTGAAGAAGAATGCTAGACACAACATTAAGTGAAATGCAACCTTCATGCCAAAGAGCAAAACTTACTAGATGACTTGTTGAATTTTAAAATGATTCTCTTTCAACTTGGGAATGGAAAGATTTTTCAGAAAAGAAGACAAAGCCAAGAGTGATGCACCTAGGTTTTAGGGGTTCCCCTTCTCCACGCCCCATCCTCCTGATGCTTTTGCTTAAAAAAAATGGCATTAATTAACATTAAGGCTTTACTTTCACAGTGTGTGCGGTTCTGAAAACAACTCTATGCGGTAGGAACTGTTATTATTTTCATTTTATAAAAGAAGAAACTTTTGTACTCTAGCTCAGAAAGTGGAGGGAATTTGCTCCAGGTTCCACTCAGCGGTGGATCAGCCTCCACACCACACCTGCCTGCCTACCTAACCACTATACACTGCTGTCTTCCTATTGAAATACTCTCTGGGTTACCTTGAGGATCTTCTATAACTTTATCACAGTTTTTCCTCTCTTACCACTTGAGCAAAAAAGTATCCATAGCTTGAATACAGATTAATTCCAGATCAAATGAAGGTAAATGGTGATAACTGCTTTGAAGGTTTTGCTCAAGTGGCTGTTTATGGGAAAGCAGGAGGCGAGACACCCACCTGAAGCCAAGGCTGAGTGTCAACACCAGCTGGGCCACCACGCTGAGCCTTTGTTTTCCTTTTGCTTCGGATTCATCATCTTTGATGACTATTTGAACAGTTCAAATGTCAAGGGATGAAGAACCTCTATTGAGGCGCTTGAAATAAATCCCCAAATAGATACTCCTGTCTCCTAAAAGTTTGCCCCTTCCTAAGCCACAGTGCGTATACACTGCTTTATCTTGTATAGTTTCCTCAGTTAATTGTTTCAGACTAAACTGTGTGTGTTCTAAGTCTCAGTGTGCATGATTTCTTAGATTTTTAATTACAAAATGTAGGTTTGACTTAGAAATCATGTGCAAGGTAAAGTTACCATAACAAAGCCGTATTAATCCCCTACAATTCAGAATATATAGTTCTTTTGCTGAATTTTGTATTGACTCTCCCATGAGGACACTCACACAACTGATTGTGAAGGAACTTCTTAGCCTACAGCCAGCAAGCCAACACAGAAGTGAAGCTATGACCTAGCAAATACCTTGTGCGGGAGCCCGGCTTCCTGTTTTGGTAAAGCGCTAGCTCCTTGAGACCCAGTGAGCGCCCTGTGCGATAGGCACTGTAGCTTCCCTTTTACAGAGGAGCAAACTGAGGCACAGAAATGGGACGTAAACGGATCAAGATTACACAGCCACTAAGGGGCAGAGCGAGGGCTTTCTCCAGGGTGTCTGGCTCCGAAATGCAAGTTCCAAGCCAGAGTCACTCTGCCTGTTTCAATGGTAATAATAACAACAATAAGCACGTGACAGCCTTCACTGTGTCCCCAGCACAGTCCTGTGCTAATAGATATATGCTAGCTCACTCATTCTCACAACTGGACAAGATTCCCCTTTTATAGATGAGGAAACTGAGGACAGAACGGTTAAGCAACTTACTTGAGGCTTCAGAGTTGGTAAGGGGTAGAACCAGGACCTAAGCCCAAGCAGGGGCTGGCAGAGTGCCTGCTCTTCGCCTCAGGTGACATTGTCTCACCCTCCCCAGGCCTCCCACCCTGCTGGCCCACATGAAGCCTTGCTCTGGGAACTTCAACCATAGCAACCTTGTTTGCCTCCCCCTCTCCAACCCCCGACGCATTTTCCAACCTCAGGCCTCGTCTATTCCTGTTCACTGGGCCTGTGAAGGTCTCACAGGCTCTGGAAGAAGACCCTCTTGGGCTTGGCTCTCAGCCGAGCTGCTCACACTCTCTGAGGCTCAGCTTCCTCGTGTGTAAAGTGGTGTGTCATTCCCCCCTCACTGTGCTGTGATGGTTTTCTGGGATGATGCATGGCATAGCTGGATATGTAGTGAATGATCAAACAGTGAGAAAGCTTTTGCATTTCTTACTTCCAAAACCTAGTTCAGGCCCCTTCCTCTGCAGATCTTTTCTGTGGACGGGCTAATCAGCTGGCCTCTGAGCCCGCACGGCCCTCTGTGTATATATCTCCATTAGGCACTAATCACCACGTGCTTTGTGTCTTGGTTACCTCTGCGTGTGTCTGTCCCTCCCACTATACTTTGTGGTTTTAGGGTCAGAGACTGTGTCTTATGTGTCTCCATGTTTCTAGATGCAAGACTAGGACCTTGTGCATTCAAATTCATAAACATGTTTTTAGTGAATTGAATTAACAACCAATGTGACAGAACTGTGGGCCCCATGAACTGTAGGCTTTGTTCTCCAAGTGGATCTCTTAGGAAGGCTGTGGGTCGTTCCCACTTCGGTGATTTAGAAACAGCCATTTTGCCTCTGGCTGTATCTGTTCCCCATCTCCGCCCTCCACTGCTTGCACCAACACCAGCTTGCCTGACTGGAGTCTCCCTGCATCAGCATGTTCCTGTTGCTGCAACGGGCCCCAAAGCCCCCAGGGTGGGCCAATGAGTGGTTGGAGTGACAACTCTGTCATTCACTGAGATGCTGGCAGATGCACCAGACTTGCTTCTTTCTCAAGTCTCCTTCAAATGACCTTCCCTAAGGCCCAGATATTCTCCCTACAATTTCAGATGAAGAACATTGTCTTTCGGAGTGTTCTAAATGGATGGTCACATGGGATACTCTGTCTAAGGCTCTTGGCATTGTCCCCGCACCCCTTGGCACGATGTGTTTGGCAGCCTCATAGCAGAAGGCCAGGCCCAGAGGGACCGGAAGTAGCAGGTGTGGGTGGTGTGTGGGGAGTGCATTGCGTTGGCAGAGGGCTGAGGTGAAGAGGACAGGGATGAAGCTTAGGGTCTTAGAGGAGGTGTAAGGGAACGGAAGAGAGAGACAGTGGATGGTCATGAGGGGTTTCCCTGGGAGGCCTCTGCTTCCTGAATGTGCCTGGAGAAAACTCAAGAAAGGCCCTCGTGGGTGTTCTGGCTAGTGGTGGAAGGCCACCCTGCGAAAGAAACAAAACATGATCTCAGCGTTGCTTCTGTTAAAGGGTAGAGAGGCAGAGGCAGCATGGTAGGCCCTTCTTATCCACGGGGGTATGGTGCAAGACCCCCAGTGGATTCCTGAAGCTGCAGGCCGTACCAAACGCTATACGTGCTATGTTGTTCCTGCATCTACATGCCTATGACAGAGTTTGACTTATAAATTATGCCCCTAAGAGACTCACAGCAATAACTACTAATTCAGTAGAACAATTATAACAATAGGCCGTAATAAAAGTTCTGTGAATGTGGCCTCCCTCTCTATCCAGATATCTTATTGTCTTGTACTTATTTCTTGTGATGATGTGAGATGATATAATGCCTACGTGATAAGATGAAGTGAGATGAAGGACGTGAATGTGGTGACGTAGCATGAGGCTCCTCCTGTAAGGGTTACTTGGACAGAAATACTGATACCACAACTGTTGATCTGACGGCTACTGTGTGAGTAACGCATGGGGCGCATACACAGTGTGGATACACTGGACAGTGGGTGATTCACGTCCCTGATGGGGCAGTGCGAGATTTCATCACACCACTCAGAAAGGTGCACAATTTAAAAATGGATTGTTCATTTCTGGAACTTTCCACTTAATGTTTTCACACCATGGTTGAGCACGGGTAACTGAAATAGGAGAAAGCAAAACCACGAATAAGGGGAGACTGCTGTATACAATTGTTCTTTAAAGCTCTGACTTTAGAGCCACACACACCCCGATCTCACTTCTGGCGCTGCTAAGGACTAACTCAACAACCCTGCACTGTTCATGAACTCTTCTGGACCTTGCTTTCCTTGTCTATAAAATGGGGATCTGAATAATAATGCTCAGAAAGTTTTCAGGAGGATTAAGAGAGATCCCGGATGGTAAGCACTCAATAAAAGACAGCTAGTTTTATTAAGGGAAGCAGGCCCAGTTACCCTCACCATCCATGCCTGGGGTTTTCTGTAGAAAGTGTCAGACCAGTCAGTGGCCTGCAGAACTCTCCATTGTCAGTCCCAGGAGCATCTGATCTGAAGTGTTTTCTGATTGGGCTCCACCTTTTAACGAGGAGGAAACAGGCCTAAAGAGATCACTTGGCTTGACCTAGCCATACGGTTCTGACCGCATAGCTGAGGCCGTACCAGAGTCCAGTTTCCCTCCGGCACCTTGTGGCTTGTGACCAGTGTGCTATAAGCCAGAGGTACAGTGAGGAGCAGGCTTGTGAGGAAAGGTTGGGCTGTGTTCTAGCTCACAGCAGTCACCGCGCTCAGACCAAACGGCTGACAATTCCTTGCTCCACATGGGAGGAGGAGGCCCTGAGTTGCACTGTTTGCAGGTTGGCTTTCTTGACTGAGGATGATCCCTAAGTATTTAGTGAACTTAGCCCATTTTTCTTTGTTCTGACCTTCTGTTGGTGTTTTCCTTGTTTTCTCCTCTGCTAGGCTTAGCTCCTGCCTCCTGCTTTGGGCTAGTGAATATTCCCTTCCCCCATGCTTCTCTGCCCTCCCTGTTTCCTATCAGGGGCAGTCAGTGATTGGAATTATTGATTCAATCCATTTGTCCTCCTGCCGGGATTCATCTTGGCTGGATCAGAGATTCCAGGGCAGAGCCTCAGTTCGGTTCGCTGATTTCCTCTGCTGGGGGCCCAGGGCAATTGGAACTGCAGAATGTCCTGGGGAGTCATCAATGAAGACCCCGGACTTGCCTGGTAATGGACTCAGCTTTTCAATACAGCTGCTGTTACTGAACCCAGGGAAAGAGACTCGGCCAGTGTCTCCCACGGCAGGGCCGGCCAGCTTGGTCCAAGGCAAGCAAGGCAGACTTGGCTCTCAAGCTTTAAGTCCAAGTTTATCTAAACCTGCGTCATGAACTCTCTCAATAACCATCTCTCTGGGGGTACTTTTTCCTGTAGTATGGAATCATTTGGAACCCCCAGGATGAAGACATAGCTGTTTCTCAAGTGATGATAAACTCATCATCTTGGGGACCATTTGGACTGGACTGATTGTAAATGCCTTCCAGTTTTGTTGGACCTCTTAAGTTCTTCAGTCCTCCCTCACTTATTTTCCAGGGATTCTGTGTAGCTGAAGTAATGTGCATGAATATTGGGTAACATTCTGGGGATGGATACAATATTGTAGAAATAATTTAATTGACGACCTGTAATGAAAAGAGCACTGGATAAGTCGCTTGGTTTGCAATTTCTCTATATATTTTTACATTGCCAGGGATAGTGCTGTTGACATGAATAGGCCAGTATTGATTTCATTTAAAATTTTCAACATCTGAATGATGTGAGCAGTGATCTGTGGGAAGATACTGCAGAGTTGCCGGCATATCCCCTGCTAACAAAATACCATTTTAAAAGGATTTTTCTATTAGCATGCACAAAGAGAGGAGAGAATGAAAGGGTTGTGAGAATGTTAAAATTTTCACTGACCAAAGAAATATGAAGTCATCGTCTTCATTATACTCTTAATTAATTGAGTTATTGGAGCTTATATAATCCTCTGTTAAATACCTAAAAGAAAGCAGGCAGAAACCTTGAGGTGTTGTACAGAATACTTTGTTTTCTCAAGGTAGCGACTTCAGTGACCCCATGAGAGAGCCTCCAACGGCACACAGACTCCCCCTAGAAATGGATTTCAAATGCAGCAGCGACGGCTAATGCCTCCCTCTTAATGAGTTCCGATTCAATGGTTATAAGTTACCATCATTTAACAACAGGAGCACAAATTAGATTTTCAGACTTCCAGAGATGCAGTTACTCATCGTGCCTGAGTCCACCAGTTGGAGAACAAAACACATTGGACAGGAGGCCCCAGTACATTTTTAAACTAGTACCTCGTGGTAGACTGGGGATATCGATTGGGGTCTAATTCTGGGGAGAGACGGGTTGAGATGCTCTATTTGCTCAGCTTAGAGAGAAGTTTCTAGAGGAAACATGGGCAATATTGTAAGGTAGCAGCTCTTGGCTTCATGTCTTTGTTGGTCTTGTGAGGACAGGCAGGGAGACAGCACTGGGAGTCAGTAGCCATCTGAGTCCCTGAAGTGGCACAAGCCACGTCTCAAGCAGCTTCAGTCTCTGCTTTCTAATGACAGCCAACTTCAGCTCTGATGTAGCAAAGAGGTTTGAAGGGGAAACACAGGAAGGGAGCTTTCAAATATCACTGGTGATAGGTCTGGAAAAAGAGCCCTTTGAAAATGGTATCATCTTAGCTGCAGATTCTTCCAGAAACCTGTCCACAACTGGGCTTCTTCAGGCTGCAGGACTCCCTTCCTTGCCCAGCCAAGCAGCGGTAGAATCATCAGCTTGGAAGTGGAGGCAGGTGACACAGAACCCGGCCCAGTGCACACTGGGAAATGGAGAGGTGCCCATTGGAGGATGCTTGGAAGGGAATGAACTAACAATCCTGGCTTCACTTCTGGCAGCAACACAGGGGACAGTAGCAGAGTAGAGGCAAGGCTGGAGAGGAAGGTATGATGACATGGGTCCTAGTCTTCACCCCAAGAACAATGGGAAGGCATGAAATGTTTTAAATCAACAGAGATACATCGTTCTCAAAGATGCACAGATGTGTCTGCTAAAGCAGGGCTACTGCTTTCATTGACATTTTTAGTACATAATCTAGATTGTAAAAATATATATCATTTCCACAGAACTCAATAAAGGCCTTTTCAATTTGAGTAGGAAAAAGAATTCTGCAAATTTATTTATTGTTTTGACAGAGACAGACGAGAGAGAGAGAGAGAGAGAGAGAGAGAGAGAGAGAGAGAGAGAGAGAGAGAGAGAGAGAAGGGGAAGGGCCCAGAGCAGTCTCCATAGTTGACAACATTAGTTTTCCATATAGTTTCACTCCACAGGTGGGCACAGGGCTGCGCAGGGCAGGAACTGGGCCAGGAGCCTCCCACATAGGCCCCGGCAAGAACTGAACTGGGGGCACACCCCAGTTCAGCATATGGGTCCACATGGGCCAGAGCCGGGATTCGATCCCTGGTCTCCAGGGCTGCAAAGTGAGCGCTTAACCCACTGAGCCATCCCAGCTTCCCCACTGCAAACTTAAAAAAAAAAAGAATTGGTTTCTCATCACTGACAATGAATTTCAAAGAGGCCAGTCTAATGTAGAAAGATCCTGGCCAGGACCTTCCAGGCCCGGAGTGTTCTCCTGGGGCTGGGCTCTGTCCTAGATTGGATTGTCCTTCCATCTGAGTCACACAGTGGGTGACAAAAGCAAAGATATTCACTGCAAATGCGTCCTTCAGAAGCCTTCCACCAGCATGAACGCACACCCTGGAATGAAGCTACCCGGCAGGCTCATGGCTGCCACGCGTCTCCCACAGCAACCTGCCAGCGGGCCTGATATTCCTATCACCAGAGACAAATTTTGGGGCTCCCCACTGCCTCCTGAAAGTCCCCAGAAAGTGCAAGGGTTATTGTTTAAAGTTGAGTTGAGACTGGGGTAGTATCATGTGATATACTCAGGACCCAGGAATTCTTCCCAGTTGGTCAATCAGCCTCACTCTGAAGACAGACAGAGAGAGGATGAGAGTGAAGAGAAAATGAAATGGGAACTTACCCTTTATGACAAGCAGGCACTGTGGCCTCTCTCACCCCGGTTCGAAGAAACCTGGAATGCTGGGCTGGACCACACAGAACCTGAGCCCTCCAATCTGTTAGGTCCGAGTAGCTTCAGACTGTTGTGGGGTCAAAGGTTTGTTCTTTTCATTCTTGGCTCCCAGGCTGTGGTTTGCGCGCTCCCTGTTATGAAGCTACATACACACATCGATGCATTGCACCATTGGTGATAAAGAGAGGACCAGAGAAGTGAAACAAGTTTGTTCTCAGAAAGCCTGCTCACCTTGTCCTGCATAATAGCCCCAAGCCAAAGCCCTGTGGAAAGCCAAGAGAGCTGATACAGAGAGGGAAAAAGGGAGGAAGAGGGAGAGAGGGGTTGCCACACAAGGGCGCCCCACCTTGCCACACTGGTGAAGAATTCAAGATCTTACTCAATGGCTGAATTTTTTAACCCTTGGAAACCAGAAGAATAAGACCCAGTATCCTGTATCTGACTAATCCATGCAGTACTCCTGTACTTGAAATAATCTAGCATTGTCATCCTATTAGTCCACTTTCCATATTAGCCAGGACTGTTTATCATGTGTCCCAAGAGTGGGACAGGATATTTAAGGTGATTTGGGGTGGTTCGTGGACACAGTGTACTAAAGTGCATTGCTTTATTTCTTGAGAAAATTATTTTGTTTAAAATCTCTTTCTTTTTTTTAATTTTAAATCTTCTATTTATTTATTTATGTATTTTTTAAATTTTTAAATTTTTAAATTTTTTTTGAACTGAACTAGGGGCCTCACCACATTCGGGAAGCACACCCCAGTTCAGCATGTGGGTCCGTCTGGGCCGGAGCCGGGATTTGATCCTCGGTCCTCAGGGTTTCAAAGCGAGTGCTTAACCCGCTGAGCCATCCCGACTTTCCCTCTTTCTTTTTTATTTTTAATTTAATTTTATTATTATCTTTAAAGATTTATTTTTATTATTTTTGACAGACAGAGAGAGTGATACAGAGTCAGAGGGAAGGGGGAGGGCCCAGAACAGTCTCCATAGTTGCACATCATTGGTTTTTCCACATAGTTTCATTCCACAGGTGGGCGGGGCTGCACAGGGCAGGAACTGGGCCAGGGTCTCACCCGGTGAGAACTGAACTGGGGGCACTCCCCAGTTCAGCATATGGCTCCACATGGGCTGGGGCCGGCATTTGATCCTCAGTCCCTGGGGCTGCAAAGTAAGCGCTTAACCCACTGAGCCATCCCGGCTTCCCCTTAAAATCTCTTTCAATCCTCTTAATTAATTAGGCAGGCTGTCTTGTTTAGTGCTTTGTATCTTTAACACCTTTTAAATAATTTAGTTAGTTACTCTTTTAAGAGGGGTTAGGACTCATTCTCAAAGACTTCAATTGACCATGGTATACTCTATAATTTAATAACTCATTTTTATTCTTATCTTTATGTAATTATAAATTCCTTTTATTTAAGGTCAGTGACACATTGTTTCTTGTGTTAATAGTAATAATAGCCAAGAGTTATGTAATACTTACCATGTGCCAGGAATCGTTTTAAGTGTTTAATGCATATTAATCCATTTAATCCTCAAACCAACCCTGTAAAATAGAGCTATTACCTACTATTCCCATTTTACAATTGCAGAAATGGAGGCAAAAAAAGTGTAAAAAGCTTGCTTAAGTTCACCCAGTTAGTGGTTAAGCCAGGATTCCCATCTAGGCATTCTGGCCCAAGAGGATGGATGGTGGGGTGGGGGTTAATCACATGTCCTCCTGACCCCTCTGACCCCTCCACTCAATGGCCACATGTGAAATGTCCTGAGTATCTCACTTGTGTTACCTCACTTAGGCAGAAGGATGAACTCTAGGCTGAGTATCATAGTTCTGATCAAGTGTAGCTTGGCCATGTTCCAGTCATAAGACCATTGTTCGCCAAGTTTCTGTTTCTTCATGTTTAGCATGAAAGCTAATAGTAATATCTACCTGGCTTGGCTATTGGAAAGGTGAGTGCAACTTTGACAAATGATAGAATGTTATGCAAATGCTTCTTCTAATCAGAGAAGAAGATGTGGGTCTTCTGTGTATAGAAGCACATGGCCTCCTTCACTTGCTATTGTGAGACACTGAGTAGGGGTCAGGGTCCCCACTGGGAGTCTCACTTGCCCTGTGTGAACTAGGAATTAAGCCAGGACTGATCTAAAAGAGACGTATTCTACATGCTATTCAAGCATCTTCAGGTTAGTGAGCTGTATCCTTGAATGAATTATTTTCAGAGGTGAAACTGAATGGTGTCAGTGTCATGGAATTTGAAAATCTCTACAGTTGAATAAAAATTTAAAGCATTTTTTATTTTATAAATGTAACTATGTTTTATTACTGAAAAGTACTAAATATAGTTAATGAAAAGAAGAATCTCTCATTAACACCTTGATTTATATTAATTCTGATACACATGTATACGTACATCCACACACACATATATTTTTAAAAACAAAGATGAGATTATATTAAAAATAAAAATTTTAAACTTCCCTTTCCACTTAAATCAACTCTATTTTCTCTTACCTGGGTCCATGTCTCTGAGAGACAAGCTTGCATATTTCTGAGTGAGAGACATTGAGGTTTAAAATGGCAGTGTTTAGCTTCCCTAGTTCTGAAGATTATAAATGAAGGGTCTTATGATAGCTGTCAAGAGTCATTAGTGTAACAAAATATCACTCTAAAGTCAGGAAAAATTCTTTTGTTATATAGAGTTTGATCCCTTTGTATAATTGAGGCCTCGTCAAAGAATAGGTTTGAGAAAGTCTTGCTTGTTTTCCACATAAAACTCAGAAAATTGCTTGATTTAAAACACAACTTCTCTTTTCTATTTGTCATTTCTGAAATATCTTTTAAAAGTGTTAAAACTAATGGAGTAGCAAACTACAATGTAGTAATGGTATTTTAGGCAGACAAAGATGCATCCTGGTAGAAAAACAAAGACAGCTACAGTCAATAACGATGGAAAAGAGGAATAGATGTTGCTTCTGGCCTCAATCAATCTCATCTTATCTAATTTAAAAAGTTAAGTAGTTTTGAATTTTGTAATTGTTCTGATGGGGAACCAGTGGAGACATTATGTTATTCCAAGCATGCTCTATAATGACAACAACATGGGCCTTTAAGATTTTTTTTTTTGTATGTCTTTTATTTTGAAAGTTTTTCACGTATCTGAAGTCTTGCCTGATGGCCAAACCCTAGTGTTCAGTGGTTCTGTGGAAGCCAGGGCTCACCTCTGGCTCCTGGTACCCTACTTGCTCTGGCTTTAATGAATACCATACAATAAAGCTGACTCTCTAGCCAAACCACCATCAGTTGTAATCTTGTCAGCTCTCATAAGCCAAACAGAAACACACGCTCTTTCTTGTTGTTGTTCCATCACCTGCATCTGCCTTTTAATTTCCAGAGGAACCTTATCTGGCTGCTCTATGTGTGCCTTTCCTCCCTTCTATTTATTTATTTGTTTTTCATATATTTTTCCAAAGAAAACCAT
Organism: Craseonycteris thonglongyai; assembly: GCA_004027555.1. Lineage (NCBI taxonomy): Eukaryota > Metazoa > Chordata > Mammalia > Chiroptera > Craseonycteridae > Craseonycteris > Craseonycteris thonglongyai. The sequence goes on along the minus strand of PVKE010004957.1, from coordinate 42,205 downwards.
AGGTACCGAGCTATGTAAATCTAATACTGAAGGTTCTAATGCAGATGCCTCCATCCACGACAACCCAATACCCCTTCCCAGTTGTGCTGCACAGAGAATGAAGAGTTTAACACACTGCTCTGGCATAACAGAGAAGGTCTTTCCCTTTACTTCACTAGAGCAATAGCTGAGAACGGGGTGCATGAAGCAGGTTGCATTGCTACCTGTGTCAAGGTTGAACTTCAATGCCCCTCTTCCTCTTGAGTTGTGCAAAAGATGGTGTATCATCGACTGCCATATTTGGCAGTGGCCTCTGTTTAGGGACTAAAGCAAGCATCCTTACACGTAGATGCCCTGCCTCGTGGGCCACATCTCCACCTACCTGTCTTTTTCTTTTTTCCAATAGCATTAGAACATCCTGGTGTAGGTGGAAATGAGATTAAAGTGCACATTCGAGTCATCCCCATCACCATAACTATCACCCAAATCCGCAAACCCAAGTCATGCTCATAGAGGGCCTGACCTTCACTCTCCCGGCCAGCAGCATCCTCCAAACAGGAAGCCACGAAGCTCATGTGCCCTTTACGTTGTTGATAGTACAGTAGTAGGTACATTCTATAGCACACTCCTTAATAGCCTGCAAACAGAGTATCTCATAGTATAGTATATAATAGTGTATTGTATAGTTTATTCCTTAATACTCTGCAACCATAGTATATAATAGTATAGTATATAGTAGTATATTGTATAGTACTGTATATTCCTTAATATCCTGCAAACATTTTTTGTACTTTAGTGCAAGCATTTATTTTTCTTCTTTCTTTTTCCCCTTTCCTTTGTTTGTTTTTTATTTTTATTTTGGTTGTTGTTATTACTAAATATAAATTATACGCACTGTGATAACGTAATGGAAAGAAACTGTACTCTAGAATTAGTAGACGTAAGATTGCTGTATCAAAATTCTCTGACTTTCATGTGAATGGAATTTCAACTCTAATGCCGCGGTAACGGGGTTTTGCACTGAATCGCCTTTTGGGGTTTGGTTTGCCTTTTAGAAAAGCTGGTGTCTGACTGCGTGTTCAAACACGGCGTGTCTCCTTATGAGCGATGTGAGACTCAAATAAACACAACGAGAACGTTCATTTTGATGACCTCCCCATCACACATTCAAATAAACACAAATGTTCTCAAATGTATAAAAGCAGCTGTGTTTATGTCAGCGTGCAAAGCACCAGATATATACATTCAGACTCACTCGTCTATCTGGAACCACGTACCTCGGCTCATCGTTAAAAATTGAGTGGAAAATCATGCATGGGGCATGTGCAATGTACGATTTTCAACCATACACACATCTCTAAACAAATTTTCTTCAAGCATGTTACTGACATTTGTTCTAATTGAGGATGAAGCGTGGAGAAACTTTGAAGTTTTTGAAAACAAAACAAAGTGAAATGCAAGTGGCTACCAGAGGGCACTAGCGTACCGCGAATATTCGGGCAGCGGGCTGAGTCACCTTCCCGGAGCCTCAGAACAACCTTCTCAGCCTTTCATTTCTCATCGTTCTTCTCTCTCTTTTTTCTCCTTTTCTCGCCTCTCATTGCCTTTTTCTTCTTTCCTTCCTTTCTTAGGTTCAGCAAAACCACTCAAAGTTCTTTCTTTTTTTCCCTCCTCTCTCTTCCCTGCCTTTTTTTTTTCTTCATGCCTTCCTTCCTAACGAAGCCATGCAAAATGCCAGCGTAAGAGTTAGGGCTTCTTGCTTGCTTTAAATATCGTGAACGTGAGACCTGACAAATCGTTTCTTCAGAACCTCAGTTGGAACAGCTCAGGCATTAACGCTACGTTTTCTGCGTATGAAGCAACTTTGGCTTTCATGTCAGACTAAATCACCACCTCCATCTTGTGTTTTTTCAAATACAAGAGCAGTTTGCAGGCCTCCAGGAGAATCCCCAGCCTCCATTTTGCTGGCAGTCAGGAGTAAAGAGAATACAAATAAGAGTCAAAGCTGATGGTGATCTACCGGTATGCCAGGAACTGTTCTAAACATTTTGAATATTTGGTCTTATTTCATTCTCAAGCACCCTATGACATAGCTCTTATCACAATCCTCATTTTATAGGCAGAAGGGTAAGGTTGCAGAGTCAGTATGCAGGCTGCATGAGTATGCAGGTTCTAGACCTTGTGGTTTTTAAGAGAAGCTGTAAATCTCAATATTTACAACTAATATGTTGATTTTTTAAATTTAAGCAAAAAAATTCAAATTTTTGAGAAACTCTGCTAGCTAAACAAAACATATTTGGTAGCTGGATTAATCCCCTTAGCTAGTTTGCCTCCCCTGGTTTAAGGTACTGTTTTTAGTTTTTCGGTGCTAGGAAATCTATTAATAACTAATCAGATGAATAGAAAGAAAGTTGGATTTGAAGCAGAGGACTCATGTTCACATCTGAATTCTATCAATTCCCAGCTAAATAACCTTGAACAAGTCACTTCTATTCTCTGAGCTCCAGTTTCCTCACCTGTAAAACAGAGATAATTTCTGCTTTAGGAGAGGTAGTGTGAGAATCATGCAATCCTTCCAGCTCTTATGTAATAGTTCTATTAAAGCATTCTGTAAGCTCTAAGCATGATATAATTGTGAAGTATTGAAATTGTCCTTATCATCTCCTTACATCTGCATACGAACAAAAGTATATGCACATTTACTGAGTGTTAGGCATTGTGCCAACACGTTGACTTATAGAATTTTCACCAACAATGGCATCGCCCCCATTTTGCAATAGATGAGGATCCCGAGTCTCAGAGAGATTAAGGAAATTGCCCAAAGGTATAAAACTAGTAAGAAATGCAACTTAAATTCACACAGGTTTGTTTGATTCCAAAATCCAAGTTTTGTTTTGTTTTGCCTGTTCATTGACAGAAGTAACGCCCCCTTTTTATGAGCTGGTAACCTGTACCAAATTTTTATTACAAAATCATAAGCGTGTAATTCTGTAACATTACATCCTCATTGCTCTCACTCACTGTTCCCTTGTCAGTTGATGGGCGTTTTACTTCAGGGAACCTGGAACCCTAAGGTTACTAAAGGTTACTAAGGTTACTAAGACAACACGTCCGTTTATACTATACTATCACACTTTAAAGAGGGTGTTACGTGTGCCGGACCTTCTATATTAACCTTCTATCAGGCATTCCACTTTTAGTGGGAGCCAAGTTATAAGGCGTGTCAAAGGGACAGCTCAGGGTCCTGCTAGAATAAAGTATAAGGTCAGCAACTATTGAAGAGGGAAAGAAGAGACACACAGTACAGGGCCCGGAGGCAGGGACAGAGCTGAACTGAGCCCCATGGAAGCCCCTCTTCGTGCTGAGCACAGGGGCGCTAGATGCCTCAGAAGAGAAGGGAGAGCTGACTTGCACGCATCTCCTCTCCTCTTCCTGGGAGGAGCCTCTCTGGCCACGCTCGGCCCAGGTCTGGGCTGTGCATTCAGCTGAGCTGCTGCACTCCAGCTGGGCAGTCAGGCTATCTGCGCATTTACTGGTACTACAGAGCTTACTTGCCCACAGATCAAAGTCACACCCATACGTACTGAGAGTAGCATTTGGACCCCTTCCTCCTTGCCCTTTCGTGTTAGTTCTCCCTTGGTTCACAACTCAGGCCAGGAAAAGGGTGCTATCTTGTGGTCCCTTATGTCCCAACGCAAGGTTGGAAAGATGGAAGAAAGCAAGCTACCCGCCTTCACCTTTGGGCATCTCCTGGGCAGACTACTTTCCAGGCCACCTTCCCCTGACTTGAGACTCTTAAGATAGAGAAGATGCATTTCTTGAAAACAAGCCAAGCCCAGCAGTCTACGGCAACCTGTGGAAAATTAGTTGGCTTTTTGTAAAAGTCATTTGACTAGGGAGTCTCCCTTTAGGGTAGGACCTTTATAGTCAGGGGCTCTCTTTATGGAGTTCAGTGACCTGTGGGGGAGGAGTAGGACTTTTACAGTGAATTTCTGTTAAAGTTTCAGTTCTAATTCTCTGGCAATTACTAGAGAAGGAAGAAATGTAACATGGTGGCTGTAGCAAGCATCCAGCCCTCTGGAACTATAGGAAGGATGGTTTCCCCAGCAGATTCAACAGTAGTAATGATAACAATAATCAATACAAATTAGAGACGTGCTTCTGTTTGAATGCACTTAGTAACCAAAGCTCTTGTCCTCAAATAAGTCTAAAGGCGAACAGTCTTCCTTACCAACTCAAGTGTTGTCATGAAGGGTGTGTGTGTGTGTGTGTGTGTGTGTGTGTGTGTGTGTTCCCTTTTCTCTTAGGGATTCTATAGCTTCCTTCATTCTTCGCCTCTCTCATATTACAGAAAGAAGGTAATTTTTCCTGGCCATTTACTAAAGCTCATTAAAGACTGGAGAGAACAAACAATGCACTCCTCAGAGACTACCATTCAAAGTCACTCTACAATTCTCTGTTCTAATACTTGAGACAAATTAATTATTCCTTAGTGAACACTGTATAATTCCTATTCTTCATTTTTGGGGGGTGGGGAATAATAATGGGGAATTTATATCTGAGTGAAAAGCTGTCTGTGCTAAAGGGAAATGAGAAAAAATGTGTGTTCTGAGAGGAGTAAAAGCAATTATTCTAATAATAATTCTAAGAATATTAATGTCTTTTAAAAAGTAGATTGCCTTCAAATAAACACAGAGGTTGAAGCAATGGGAGGTTGGTTTATTTATTAATCATTCCAAATGTGCATTCTTCTAAATGAACAACTGCACGAGCAACTTTGCCCACACATATTAAATTTAGTTAAACAGCAACTTGCAAATGTCTCAAAACTTTTGTAACCAGAGACTAATTTGTTTAACACATTTAAAATGTTATATTGATGTAAAGTCCCACATATTAAACTTCAAAGGAAAAAGCTCTTGAGAGTGCCTCATTGTAAAGACTGCATGCTGGAAACGAGATGGAGACAAGTCTCATTCTCCATTCCCCCGTTTTGTTTTGTTTTTAAATCCGAGGCAGGCTCCAGGCTGGGCCCTCATCCTCGGCACTGTGTTCGGTCATCTGCAGAGCAGCCAGTATCTAACTGTGGGGACTGTAAGGCGATGGTTAAGAAAGGGCTAGTGTTTCCCTTTCATCTCTATTAATTAATCCTGGCTCCGTCCGCCCAGAGTCCGTTGCTGTTGACATCACCTTTTCCTTACACTTTAAAGAGTCCCAAGAGAGATGGACTGCAGAACAAAACTGGACAAAGAGTACATTTGGTAACCATTTTATTTCTCAATTACCAACCTAAACGTATGGAAAAGATTTGTGTGCTATCCGATTTACACAACAATTATGCTTCAAAAGTTTAGAAATAAATAACTTTTTTCTTGGACTCATTAGTTCGTCTACCAATTGTAATTGGTGTCAACTAACAAGTTTGCTCCATGGCTTGCCCTTAATTACTGGTAAAAGCTAAATTGAAACTCTAGCCAATCAGAAACTAGTTTATTCATGAGAGTATAGTATTCTTTTAAAAGCTCTATTTGTCCTAATAAGTGGTTTTGTGTTTGGTTGAAACCTTCCATAAGCCCCCTTAACATAAGCAAAGCACTCTTAATAACTATATACAGTAAAGGAATATCATTACTGCCCTCATTCAAACAGAAGAAACAAAGGGGACATTTTATAAATTTCAAATGTATACATCATAAACATACCAGACCCTGAAATCCTATCCATCTGGTGGGAAATAGATATTAGTACCCATAAGACTGATACTGAGAATTTGTTTCCTCTTCCAGTGTCTAATCTTTTTTTTCTTTTCTAAGTATCCCCAGCCTTCTGAAACAGGCTACAGAAAGAAATAGAAGAAACCCAATAGTCGTGAGTCATGTTAAATTCTAATGGTATAAACAAGGTTGGGCTCAGGCCAAAACCCCACATTAAAAACAAAATAGACGTTCTGGAAACAAGAGTGTTAAGAGACAGTGCATGGTGGAATCATGATGCTGGGTAGACCTTGCAAATGCAAGACCAAATTGCAGACACCCTGAAAACAGTCCTCCTTGTTGTTGTTTTAAGAAAACAAAATAAACCTCTTCAGGATTAGTAGAAATTCTAAAGATCAGTCCCCCTTCATAATCATCAGGATGCTTTCTTTGGGCTGCAATGATCAGAAAGCCCAGTTAAAAGTGGGTAGAACAACAGGGATATTTATTTCCTTACATAACACAAAGTTAGAGATCAGAAGTTTAGAGTTTGATTCATTCAGGCACCCACCAACATCACAGGTTCTTATCGTTGTTCCATTCCCTTTGTCTCAGTGTGTTGGGGACTCCCTTGATGTCTATAAGGTGGCTGAGGCTGGCCCAGTCATCTCATCCTAACATATCAACATCTTAGTGCAGAAGACATGCAGCTAGGCCTTCCACCACTTAAAAAAAAACCAAAAAAAACAAGAGACGCTCTCCCAGAAACACCCACAGATAACTTCCTCTCACATCTTATTGGCCAGAACCGAGACATATGCCTCAGGCTTAGGCCAATCAGGAATCACCTCAGAAGCTGTGGATAGTCTCAGGTTCCTGTAAAGAGCTTGGCCCCTAGGTATCTGAATACATTTCGCTAGTGGAGAGAGGGTGGTGGTGAATGATTTGTTGTCAAGGTAAGCAAGAGCCTCTGTCAAGCACTTAGATTATTATTCCAAGGTAACCATTCTCAATGACCTCCGGTCAAAAGTGCAGGGTAAAGAGAAGCATGAATCCAGAAGACACAGTTGGGCATGGGGTGGTCTGTTGTGACTCTCATACTTGTTCTCTTGACAAGTCACCCCTCAATAAAGGGGAGCATGTTCTGGCATTGGAAGGGGGTATAGACTGTCATGTGATGCAGTGGGGGGTGTGTAACCTGGGGACTAGGGTGGGCCCTGCTACTTTAGCTGGGTGATCTCTACTGCATCCTGGACCTCCACTCACTCACTGGCCTCCTGTAATGTGGAGGTGGAACCAGGGGATCCCTAACCTTTCTTCTCACTTTGGAATTTGATAGGTTTTCACTTACTGACTGCCATCGGGTACGTCTCCTTTGCCTCTACTTTCCAGATGGTACAAATGGCAGGCCAAAATTCTCTCCCTGCCTTTGAATATTTCTTAACTGTTCACTCTTCTCAGACTAGATTAGAGAGCCCCAAGGGCAAGTGACCTCTGCATGCTTTGCAGTCTCTTGCCTTTTCTGAGCTATTATTTATTGAGGACCTACTCAGTAGTAAGCACTCACACATAGTAGGCACTTTGTCATTATTTCCTTCTGGTTTTGCTCCAGTAGCTTTTGATGTCTTCCGATTTTCTTAAGAGAAGTACTGTAGCATTCCTAAGGAGAAGTATTATATATTTAGTTGTTTACGATAAAGAGGAGGAGAAGGTGGAAGAGGGGGCCAGGCCTAGTTCCACAGGATTACAATTTCTGCAAAGAAGGCAGAATTTCCTGCTTCCCAACACCGCCCACTCATTTGATAAGCACAACTGCTACCTATGGCGGTAGAGTGAGAGAAAATAAGAGAGACCATTTCCCATAACCTGCCTTGGTCTTAGAGACAAAGGACAATGGAAGGTTAAGAAACTTTATGAATCAAGTGAGAGGGTTTTTTTTGTTCTGTTTTGTTTTGTTTTACATGAGAATGAAGAGACGAAGCTGAGGCATCCAGAAATTTGAATGAAGAGACAAAGCTGAAGCATCTAGAAGTTTAGATTCATGTAGAGAATTCTCTTGGACACATTTTTAAAATTTAAATCTGACATTTTTTTTCCTCAAAACTTGGTTAGTAACTTTTTCGTTTTTATGCGTGTGACCAAACTGTGTTGACTCTTTTGAGGTTGACAAGAAGGTGGCTCTAGGATTTTAGAGGAAAAAAATCCATTCAATTGATTCCTTTTTCACTTGGCAGCATCTTTATTTAGTTTAGAAGTCTGTGGTGGGTTGAGCTTCTTGAAGAAGGGAGTGATTATTTTGTGATTCCAGTATACAAATGCTTGACAATCGGTTCAGCACAGGATCAATAGCAACAGCAAGAAGAACACCAGATCACTTTACCTCATGTGCCAAGTGTAGTACCAGCTCTGACTGATGAAGTGTGGAATTTTTATGGAAAAATAAAAAATATTATGGCAGACCCTGTTTATTGCCCAGCCAATAGCCGTTTTCCTGCCCCCACTTCTCTGCTAATCTATTCCTGATTTTCAAGCCAAAGATCCATTGATTCCAGGCAAGGTGTTTCTTTCTCTCAGCCCAGGGATTCAGTCAGGATTGGTCTAGGGCTGAGCATATGACCTTGTTTTAGCCAATGAGATATAAGGGGAAAGGAAGTTCACTGGTCATTCTTTTCCCAATAAAGCCATCTTGCCAAATCAATGATCTATTTTTAATTATCGTCTTAGCTTCTCAGGAGCATTTAAAAACTTGACTAGTGTCCTCCTTTGGAACATTTTCTTCATATGGCCCTGTTTTTCCTTCCACTTTATTGACTTCTCATTTTCTGGTCCTAGACTGGGCTCTTCCCCCTTCTTCATGACCTCTAACATTGAGGCATGCTAGGGCTCAATCATTGTCCTGTTTTATATCAAAATGTATTCTCTATGGTCTCATTCATGGTTTTAATAGCATCTTTTTTTTTTTTTTTTTTTTTTAAGATTTATTTTATTGTTTTTGATAGAGAGAGAGAGATAGAGACAGAGAGAATGGGGAGGACCCAGACCAGTCTCCATAGTTGTATGTCATCAGTTTTCGACATGGTTTTATTCCACACAGGTGGGTGGGAGCTGTGCAGGGTGGGAACTGGGCTGGGGGCCTCCTGAATGGGAGCACGCCCCCATGAGCTGGGGGTCAAACTGGGGGCTTCTCACATGGGAAGCTCACCCCAGCAAGAGCTGAACTGGGGGCCATACCCCAGTTCAGCATAAGGGTCTGCATGGGCCAGGGCTGGATTCTACCCTCTGACTTCGGTGCTGCAAAGTGAGTGCTTAACCCGCTGAACCATCTTGGCATTCCCTTAATAGAATCTTATCCTAATAACTTCCAACTTTCTTTCTATAGTTCAGAACTCTCCCATCAGCTTCAGACTTACATATCCAACTGACTTCTCAACTTTGCCACATGGATGTTAAATGGTGACCTCAACCTTCCTGTGTTTAGGTCCAAAACAGAATCTTGATTTACCCCATACTCTTGCTTCTTTCCCAAGTTTCCTAATTTTAGGAAAGGACAACTACCATTCTAGCTCATGTCAAAAAACTAGAGACTATCCTAATTTTGTTCTCTCTCCCTCTATTCTCCTACATAACGCATCAGAATATGCTCTTAACACTTCAAGAATATTTGGAATTTTACTTCTCTTCTCAGTCCCACCATTCACCATGCCAACTTCACCTTTCACTGCAGTAATTTCTTTACTACTCTCTCACTTCTACTGCTGTCTCCTGTGTCAGTTAGAATGGATTCCAACTCTGTATTTTACAAATTAATGGTGGGTTAATGGTGATCAGTTTCTCTCTCACATAAGTTTGGAAGTAACTGTTCCGGTGTTGTTTCGGTGACTTCATAGTGTCAGCAGGGCCCCATCTTTCACCAGGGTTTTCATCTTTCTGCTCCATCACCTCAGTACAAGGCTTCATCCTGGCATATCGTCTCCACCTTCATGGTGATCTCATGGTGAAACGTTAGCTATTCCATGCACATTTCTGGTTCAAGGAAGGAGGAAATATGGAGCGTAAAAATGAGGCCTTGCCAGGTGAGTCAGATTTCTTCAAGCACTTCCTTGAAAGTCTTACCTCTATTTTCCCATCTATATTATTTATTGGCTACAAGTTTGTCAATGAAGCCACAAGGGAAGTTTGGGGAATGTAATCTTTTATTCCGGGCAGCAATACACACAGCTTAACTTGGGGTTCTATTTCTAAAAGGAAAGAAAGAATGGATCCCAGGGTAAACTTGTAGCAAATTTGCCCTCTGTGATACAACTCTTTCATCAGTTCTTCCAGAAAGGCAAGCTACTTAAAAAAACAACAACCAAGTTTGATAATGACATCACTCTACTTATTCTGCAATGGCTTCCCAGTATCACCTGCTGCACATTCTGTCCTTATTACTACATTCCAGCAACACCAGCTTACATTGACTGTACCAAGCTTATTCCCATTCAGACCCTTTGCATTTGCTGTTTCTGTTGTCCGAGATGTTTCCTTCAAATCTTGGCATGGCTCAGCACCTCACTCCATTCAGGTTTCTTTCCTGGTTTTCCAATATCACTCTAAAATGTTGACTGTGGAGCTATGGTCAGACTTCTGTAGAGTTTAGAAAATATTATATTTTGGATTATCTACCAAAATCACATCAAACAGATCTTACAATAAATACAATTTGAGTGTGCTTACTTAAGAATTCAAGTATATTTCAAGTGTCAAGTTAATCAGTTACCTTTGTAGACATTTACTTGGACATTTAGTAATTTTAATTTTTGCAGTTTTGTTTTTTTGTACTTTGGAGCCATTGAACTTTTTGCTCCAGGTATCTAACTTTCTTTTTTATAAGCTTGAAAACTTCCATGCACTGAGTATTATGCCATAGGACATATTGGGTAAAGCTTCCTGGTATGGCTCTAAGTTTTATCCCAACCAACACACCGGAATTGTCAGACTACAGAAACTTCCTTTTAATGAAAAGATTATTAATAAAAATTTTTCAACTAATATTAATCTGATTATTTACTAAGACAGTCTGATTATCTAACAATGGTTTAGAATATGGTTTTTCAACCTCAGCATCATTGAAGTTTTGGGTAGGACAATTCTGTGTCATAGGGGACTTTTCTATGCCTTGTATGGTGTTTAGTAGATCCCTGGCTTCTACCCATTCAAATTGGTAGCAATCCCCCGCTCCACCCACCTCCCAATTGTGACAAATAAAACTGTATCCAGACATTGTCAAATGTCCACTGGGGGCAAAATCATCTATGGTTGAGAACCATGGATTTAGAAATTAAGGCCACACAAACCTATTAAATGAAGCCCATATGCTGATTTATAAGCAGACAGGACTGGGCCATGGAAGGTTTCTTCAACCTGTTAAGCTTTGGAGGATTCCAAGTTTTGAACTCACCGTTTTGACCCTGATCTTTAGGGACCACTTGACTTTTATGATTAGAGTTTCTTCCATTTTAAAATGGAGGCAATGAACCGATTATACCAGGATGCTAGTAGGGGTAAATAAGTTGCTATATGGAAAGAACCTAGCCCTGTATCTGGCATACACTAGGAGGTCCAATTATTAGTCAGTTCTCCTGTCTGAGCTAAAATGGAAAGACCTGAGTGAAAATAAGGTTGTGGTTATTGACGACATAAACTCAGCACGTAGGGAGAGGGATTAGCATGGGGGTGGGAGATGGTGTTTGTGGGGTGCCCTGCCCAACTTCTCAGAAGCAGAAAGGAATTTATGGCTGTCACGACCCACAAAAACCCAAAAGAACTGTCCAAGGCACGTGACCTCATCAACGTAAATTTTGAAATAGAAACTGTGTTTCTACCTGCTTCAGAAATTCAACATATATCAAAAATCCCATCACTTCTCACTTCCCTTTTGCTGTCACTGTGGTTCAAGCCACCATCGTCCTCTGCTTGGCTACCGCCAGGACCTCCTGTCTGGTGGTCTCTTTGCTTTTGCCTTAATTCCTTTGTAGTTTCTGTTCAACATAGCAGCCGCCGGAGAAATGCTTTTAAAAACGCAAATCAGATTGTATCTCTTTTTTGCTCAGAACCCTCTAATAGCATTCCTTCTCAATCCAGGTAAAAGCCCAAGTCCCTGTTTGCCCCAATCTAAACTCTGATCTCATCTCGTACAATACCCACACCACCTGGCCTCCTTCCTGCTTCTAAACCATACCCAGCTCCTGTTTCCCTAGGGCATTTGCACTGCAGATGTGTCTTCCTGGAACCTCCTTTTTAAATACTTCATTACATCTATTGGGGTGACATTGGTTGATAAAGTTATGGAGGTTTCAAGTGTGCGATTCTATAATACATCATCTGTGTGTTGCATTGTGTATTTACCGCCCAGTCAGTTCTTCAGTCACCATATATTTGAGCCCCTTTTCCTTTTTCTACCTCCCTTTCCCTCTGGTAGCCACCACATTATTGTCTGTGTCTACGAGTTTTTGTTTGTCTTGTTCGTTCATGTGTCTTTCTGTTTTATAGTGCGTGTATGACCTGGAACTCCTTTTCTCTCATATTCATGGGCTCCTTTCCTTCCAGTAGGTCTCTGTACAAATGCTACCATGAGCACTCCTGTGACTCACATGTGTAAAATCGTAATCCACCAGCAGAGCCCTTCCAGTGGGCCCCACTGCGCCGTCTCGTTCTCACCCGGCCTCACCGTGCTTCACAGCAGGTACCACCATTTAACATACAAGAATTCATAGACACTGTGAGAGCAGGGGCTTTGCTTTTTTTTTGCTGCTCTATTTCCAGCTCACTGAACATTGGTTGGCACATAGTAGGTGCTCAGTAAATGTTTTCTAAATGAACGAATGAACAGAAAATAGTAAATTTGTTATTGAGGTAAAAATAAAAACAAAGAAAATCACGAGCCCATTGGTATAAGAAAACTGGTATGAATCCTTCCAGGCCCTGTATCTACTGGCTGGCTCTCCCACTGCCCTCCTGAATGTGTGGTCACGACAACTCTGGGGCGTGGAAGTAACATCCCCTTGTCCTGCTCTCTAACACAGCCGTGAACACACATCCCCAGAGGTGAGGAATATGGTACTTAGATTGGGCAACAGGTAAAGAAATTGATGACTATTAGGCACAAAAGAGGAAGACATCTATCTAATTCTGGCTGCTATGTGTCAGTCTATCTACCCAAGCATGGGGCACGTAGAGAGCCAGTTGGATTCTTGGGTCTAGAATTTGCTGAGAGGACCCCCAGGTGCTGTAGGGGTCTGCCCCACAGTCTCATCATGAGATCTTCTGTGTCTCAACACTCTCTTTTTATGACAGGTTTTGGATGTGTTTGTCTGATGGGCTCTCTATTCTCCTTCACTCCTGATTCTTTTGGCCACATGCAAGTTGGTTGACATTTGACATTTACTGCCTTTTTGTTTGTTTTACTGTCTACAATCTATTTCCTTATAGCACATTACCTTTCTCCTACTCTATACATTGTTGGTGGGAGGCGACTCCCAGGGCTTGCCCAACTATGGAATTTAAGAGGCTGCTCCTTCCTCTTCATGGGGACGCAGGCATCTGGTCAGAGAATGACCAAGAAATAGAAAGCTCCCTTAGGAGGTTTGCAACTTGACTGGGTGGCCCAAGAATGGGAACAATTGGAGGTCATTTGTCCAGGCAACATCATGCTAACCACCCTGTTCCTGCTAGGAGCCCACTGTTGAAATTCCTACTTCATAACTCTTTGGAACTTCTCTGGTTTTTGCTTTTCCCCATACCGGACCTTAGTTGTTAATTCTAAGAACCCCTTATATCTTTCTGTTTACTTCCCTGTGCATGAGCTAGTTATTGGTTCTTGTTACCTACATGACCAAATCCTAACTGATACACACCCTGATTGTAGTGAGGACACCCCAACTTTGTGTTCCAGGCTCTGCTCGGGAGGGGGATGGGACAACAAGAAGCAAGTAGAAGAATTCACAGTAGAGGGAAGGAGGTGGCGATAAAATATCTTATTTGACTTTTTCTCACGGTCTTTATGTTAGTTTTCTATCGCTGGATAACAAATTACTATAAATTTAGTGGCTTGAAGCAATACCCATTTATTTTCTCTGAGTTTCTGTAGGTCAGAAGTTCAGGTATAGCATAGCTGAGCTCCCTGCTCAGTGTCTCAGAAGATGTCCAGTCAGCACTGACATCCCCTTTGAGCCTCACGCCCCTCTTGCCAGCCCACTGCGTATCGGCAGGATACACGTCCTTACAGTTCTAGGACTGGGCTCCCTTGTCGCCTTTGTGAGCTGCTCACTAGGGACCATTCTCAGCTCATAGAGGCTAACTTTCAGGGCCTTGCCATGAATCCCCTTCATAATCTCTCTCACATATGGCAGTTTGTTCCTTCCAGATCAATAGGAGAATATCTTCTGCAACTTTGAATCTCTCTGACTTCTTCCACCTCTAATCTCTAGACCCTCTTTTAAAAGGGCCCACCTGTTTAAGTCAGGCCCACCAACAACTCAAGGAGAATTATTCAGGGCGTGCAGGCCAGGGGTTAGGAATCTTGGGAACCATCTTCCTGTCACAGCACTCCTAGGAGGATGCCACCTAGAGAAGTCTATTACTTGGTCCAAAATTATCATATATATTCAAAGAAGGTAAGTCCAGGATAGTGGTGATGGTGGCTAAAATCCGTGGACACAGCTTTTGTCCTGTAGGTCGTTCCTAGGGCTTGGTTGAAAGCAATATATTTGGGGTGTCAATGTAGGAAGCTTATTAATGATTCTGATCGATAACAGTTAATTAAGTAGATACTTTTATTTATTTGTTTATTTGTTTATTTATTGGTAAAGGACACATTTATTTGTGCATTTTTGGTATTTGTTTCTTCAAATGGTCTTTAGAAAATGCTTTCTGATTGGAAGAATTACGACAAATCTGTTCCTCTGGTCAGAAAGAACACACTCTTCAGTCATCGGGTATCAGCCAATGTCATTGTGCCAGCCCATATCTATCAGGACAAGAAATCATTCTCTATTAGCCATTTGGCAAAATTGAAACAAAGTAATTGTAACACAACAGTGTCTAGGATCCATGACACCTGCTTTAAAAATAAATCTCCTGCCTTAGTCTTCCCCTTTATTTTCAATAAATGCTCCAGTATTATTGCCACTGCATTAATCTAGCAGCAGGAAACCATTATCCTATGACAACAGTCTCTTCCATTAACATTATCTTTTAATTTTAAAATTGTTTATATGACTGCTAGAAGCTACTAAATTAAGATAAAATGAAGAAAGAATCATTATCTTTAAGCCTAGTGTTCAGTCAAATCACCTGCCCTTAATCTTGACTGTACTGGCAAAAGAGACACATTATTTTTGCATCAGATTATTAAATACTATTGGGGTATAAGTTGAAATTTTTAGAAATCCAGACAAGCTTTAAATGTCATCTAGGACATAATCATTATATTTTAAATTATTATTTATATTATTTGCTATATTGCATGGTATATATTAAGAGTTGAAAGTGTGGGTTATTTTTCCAGGAATCAATTGTTTTGGTAAATAAAACAATAATAAAATCACAATGATGAAAACTCACTAAAGAAATAAGGGGAACATTTGTCTAGTAGAGTTTATGCTGAGAAATAATTGAATTTGGAGAACGTATCAAAAATAAAACAGGAGGAAAATAAACCTAAATTAAAAGAAAATTGCGTTAGTGATTATTATTTAATGTTCTGACAAATGGACTTTGAAGTCATAGTTATATCACATTAAATGGTACCTGTAAATTTTATATCAAATATATTACAAAAATTCTTTCAAATGTTAAGTAACTTACTGTTAATTAAAAAAATTCTCTTTTATCTATCAGCTATATCCTAACACTTGAAGACACTCTTTAAAATCTTTCAGCATGTTTTGCTCTACCCTCATCTGTTCCAACGGTGTTGGGGCTTTTTTCCAAAAAGCAGAGGCTGGTACAACTACAAATGAAGAATACATTTAAATAATTATTAGAATAGCGATACTATGCATTCAACAGTCTAGATCTGTGATTCCCCACTCCCCATGGGTACACCACACAGAAGAAAATGAATAGAAACTAAGTTACTCTTCTAATAGAAATTGTACTGGAAAAATGCTTAAGTTGTGAATTTCTCATATTGTTAATGTAGTTCAAGTAGGCCATCAATATGTGTCCTATTTACCAATAGGTACAAAATAGGTGGTGGCAGATCAATCAAAAGCCCCTTCCATAAATTACTATGACTTCTAGAAATTATCAAAACTTCACTGGAGTATCATATGTAGTCTTCCCAGCAATGAGTTATAGTCAATAATTCATTCCCTGACTGAGCTGATAACAGGCAGATATTCTAATAATGTGCCAGGATTTACTGCTGGACACAAGCAGTACGTAGGAATTTCAATGCAGTGTTAAATGTTATCTCAGTGGAGAAAAGCAATAAAAACAGGACAGAGGCATCTGGGCATAATGCTTGGATGTTTTCACTCTCTAATTAGAACAAACATGTACAAAGGTAGTGTTGTTTAAGTTTTCATTCTTTCATTGAAGCAAATTGTTTCCAGAATATTGTTCTGTAATGACTTCTCCTGGCCTTATTGTCAGAGAGCACAACAGATGGCACTGAAAAAAATGCTGAAAAGAAAGTCTATTTTATTCTTAAATTGTTTTCCCAGATTTTACTTGAATATGTGTTTTTAAAGGAACCCCCTTCCCCCAAATTACCATCTTAGACTAAAAGTCTTAAATATATTTTCAGTGATTTCTTATCATATAGAGAAATCGACACATTTGCTTTCTCTGTCAGAATGTTTTGTAGCTAGAAAAGAAGTGGTGATTCATCAAAAACAATTTTATTATGAAATTTGATTTATGTTGAGAAATATAAATGATGACGTTACAATGTATACCTCTGCAGGGAGGGAACACATTTTAGTCAATTGAGTTATCCAATTTTATTATTTAAAAAAAATCTATATCTGGTTGTTCTTTTTATTCTAAAAATTTATGGCACCATATAGAGTAGAAATGTATGTTTTTCATACATTAGCTGTATGGACAGCTATAGATTGAACCCCCGTAATGCCACCAGGGTCATTCATTACAATTAGATTAATAAATATTATATTTTCACCAAATTTTTTGGTGACCAGACAGGCCAGTATTATAGTTTAAATGTTACATTTTATTACAAACCTACATAGAGAATAAGCTTAATTATATTCATACTGTAATTAAAAGTGACACTAACTAAAGAAGCTGTGATTTGGGGCACTTAAAATTTCTGAATTATTAGCCTTTCTTTTACCGAGAACAGTTAGTGGGAACAAAGGAGGGAATGAATTATGTTTTAATGCTTTAGTTTCTCCATCAATAAATGCTCATTTCTATAATCTTGGAGAGGAACTGTAATTAATGTTAAAGAGAATTTCTATTTTCTACTGATTTATAATTTTAATACATATTTTAGTAATAATCATATCACATATATACAAATGGCCCAGTCATCCACATATCCTCTTTTGTAACTATTACAAAATTAAATTTATCCATAATAAAATTTAACTCGACTTTAATAAGCATTGCCTGTCTACCCACTAGACCATTTAGAAGACACTAATGAACATGATACTCATGTATATGGTTTGATAATTTATTTGCAATAATATATGCAGAATATCACTTATGCTTAAATATTGTTGACAGAATTCAGTCCTTTAAGTAGGTTGTATGAATAAGCCAAATATTTTTTACTGTGATATTATCACTATGAAATATATTCACATATTAAGAAATACTGATAGCTCTGAGGCCGACCTGGGGGATTTTTGAAGTCTTGTTCCTACCCTAATAAACATATATGAAGAAAGTAAGTCATTTCTTGCCCCGGACATGGCCTTGCTATGTCAGGCAGAAGGAGTGGCACATGTATTTTTTTCTTTGCCATCATCTTTATCACCTTTCCCGTCATCTCCAGGAGTTTCAAATGTCCTAATCAAATAGAATACTTAAAAGCAAAATCTACATCTTATAGTTCTAATCACAACAATATCAATGCTGTTTCATTTTCCTTAGTGATTTTCTAGTTATTGCAATAAAATCAACTTCACTATGCTTTCATATTATACTATAAAAGGGAAGTTACTATAGCACTTCTTAAATACTGATTAATAATAATTTGGTGGGACATTTACCAGATGTAGACATTTGGATTGCCAAAAAAAAAAACACAAAAAAAACCAAGAATGTTTTAATACAGCAACTACCTACCCCTTATTCACATGAAATATTATATTTAGTAAGATATTTTGAGAAAGACTAACAAAAGGCAGTCAGTAGATTTAAAGTAACATTATCAATATTTAAAGCTAGGATATGGTGCTTTGAAATGTAATTGTTTAGATATGTCGTTTACTATTAACCTCTGTTCTTCAATGCTGCAACTGTCTCCCGAATGCTTACTATGCAGTAGGCTTCCCATCCGCAGGTACCACCGCACAAAATGGGAAGAGACCTAACTGCCGTTCCTCCTCCTTGTGTTTTCTCACTATATCTTTTGGTAACTGCCTTTCCCTCTTCTCTCCACTCTTACATTTTGGGATTGTAGTCCCAGACTCAAGCTTTTTGGATTCACCTTGGCTGAACCTTTAGATTATAAGGGAATCCTATGATAGCAGCAATATTGTAGGCAGATTAAAAAAAAAAAAATCCTTCCTGAAAGACTGCCTTCAAAACCAGTTTTGCACTGACTTTAAAAGAATAAAATATCTTTTTTTTCTTGAGAAAGAGCTGGGGAACTTTATCTTGGACGTTGCCATGTTAGCATCACATTTTCTGGCTGTTCTCAGGATATCCAAAGCAACATGGGCCTGTGTGGAAACCCTTCACCGCCCAGGGGAGATTCTTAGAGAACTGTTTCTTGGAAAATGGAAAAATGATTATGATTGAAGGACTTAAATGAGAACAAGTGAAGGTATGGACAAATAATTTGGAGGTGGGGAAGCTGGGATGGCTCAGCGGGTTGAGCGCTTGCTTTGCAGCCCAGGGGTCCGAGGATTGAATCCCGGCTCTGTCCCATGTGGACCCATATGCTGAACTGGGGTGTGACCCCAGTTCAGTTCTTGCCGGGGCCCATGTGAGAGACCCTCAGTCCTGTTCCTGCCTGGCGTAGCCCTGTGCCCACCTGTGGAGTGAAACTACGTATATAGAAAACTGATGATGTACAACTATGGAGACTGCTCTGGGCCCTCCCCCTTCTCTCTGTCTCTCTCTGTTTCTCTCTCTCTCTGTCAAAGAACAATAAAAATAAATCTTAAAAAAAATAATAATTTCGAGGTGACTGGGGCATGTGGGTTTGATTTAGGGTTCAATGTGGTTTCTACCTTTAAGATTCAAGAAAGAAACAATTTGAGTGTCTCTTCCAAAGCATCACTCTTTTTTTCTCATTGTAGGTAAGTAGGCTGAATGATGAATGTACGAAGTCAGCAGAATTTTCTTGAACTGCTGGGCACAATATAACATCGTATTTTTGATTCAGGCAATTTTACCAGGATTATTCCTTTGAGCACTGTTTTATATTCGTGTGAAGAATACCTGGATATAGAACTCACTTTCCCATAATACACCGTGTGTGTTTACAGTTTTTGTGAGTTTCGTATTAGCCGAAATAAAAGGCTGATGTTGCTTTTCATTCACGTGGGCACTCACTTTGAGTCCACACAAACCTTGCTACATGGATAAGCACGGACTGCAAACTGTACAGTGCAGATATAAAAACTACCCAGAGGTGGCGCTGTGGTTAAAGTACACCGGAATTTTGATCACAGTGAAAGCATTTACTCCCTACCCCTCAAAAGAGAGACTGCTAGCTAGCCATGATCTCTTTTGTATTTCTATATTCACAACATCAGCAAATAAAGCTCTCTGGTAATATACCCCTACACACTCTAATATACCGGGACATACGTCAAGACTCACTCCACAGACTGACACTAACACTAAAACCACCTCCTAAGTCCCTTCTAGCCTGGAGATTTACATTCAAAATTTTATCCATCATTCTCCCCTTTCCTTCCCCAGAAACTACATGGAAGTTTGGGGGAATTATTCAGTGATATCTGCACATGTGGCTGGCTAAATTTCTAACATTTCCCTTTAAAACATTTCATCTTAGCATGCATACTTCAGAAAAATACCTGAAGTATCACACTTCATTACAGAACTACGAATTTTGTATTTAAGAAAATCATTTTTTTAAAGGGAAAATTAAGACCACTAGCTTAATTCTTTCATGTGTAGATGACAAAATTAAGGCCCAGAGAAGGAAATTTCATTACACATGACAAATCATAATTTACTTGTAGTCCACTAAGACCTTGTGTCATCTCTTTTTATTATAAATTAACAAATTGAAACTAAACCAGGGAATTACAATGTGTGCATTATTTGTTTATGGGGTTCCTTTCCTCATTTGGTTTAATTGCGTTTTCTTTACTAACCTTCAAGGACTATTATATCTTTTTAAGTTGGCCTTCTTTAATCACACCCATCTGCAGCTGTTTTCTGTACAGGACATTTTAATTACTATTATAGTTTTAATGATTCTTTAAAAATGTTTTTCATACATGCACAAGTGACTTGATTAAAAAAATGAAATTTTAAATACCATTCAATAAAATTGAGTCATTTAATTTTGAGGTGCTAGAATAGACACAAGTACACAATTTGGCATTTAAAATGTCCTCTGCTCGATGTTAAAGGCAATGATTATTGTTTCCTTTGCAACCTTAATTTTGAGGGTTTGAAAGACAGAAATCCCCACACAGACACTAAAACCGTAGATCTTTAACATCTGCATTGTCTAGCCAGATTCTTCTGCAGGTTCCTTTCCTCAATCCAGTAATGCTGAGTGTAATACAATATGAAAACTTGTCCCACAAGGCTGGTTTTATTTAATGATACTTAGCAGAAGGGCTTTGCACTTTCATGATAATTTCCACCAGAAAAATCTCTCTGGAACTTACTACTAATAATCAGACCTAATATTAGCCTCAGATCAGAGATTTATTAAACCTATTTTGCAAAAAAGATATAGCTGAATGACTAGATATTCAAGCATCCAGGCTGAGCGTTTGGCCCTGGAAACTCTCAGACTAGCACCCTAAAAGCATTCCTCAAAACTTGATTTATACTACAACTGACCTTTCTGACTCTCCAGAGGCTGTGAGACTGCAAATTTTGCAATTACTTTCATTACTTTTGAGGGCTCTGAGAAATTTGGCCTCTCATCCTCCACAGCGGGTGGCTAGAGAAGCAAGGCTTTCTCGGAGTTTTCCTGAACTTCGAAAATCAGGATTGTGCTCTTTGTATCACTAACAATTGACAAATGATCTTTTAAGTGCCCACGAGGCATTCGGTTTATACTGTGGTTAAAGAGAAGGGGTGGTAAGTAAGCAGTATTTAGGTTCTATTGATTCCTTTACTGGCTTTACCTTGTTAATTAAACTTCCACGGAGGTTCATAAATCTCCAACACCTCAATTTTCTTTTTATATCACTTCTTCTGAATGTGTGTGTGTGCAGTCCACCGCCCTAAGATTTCGGGGAGACTTTTCTTCCCAAGCAGGAGGAGACCCATTACTGAGAACGAGGCGAAGTAAGTTTCCTACGGCTCTTGCCTCCGAGCGAGGGACGGGAAGTCCCCAAGGGGCGCGCGGCTGTCGGTCCCGGGGGTCCGCGGCGCGCGGTGAGGGCGGGTGCGGCCCCCCGCGCCTGCCCTGCAGTATCGGGGCGCACCGGGCAGCCCCGGCAAGGCCCGCGGCGTCGGGGCCACGCGCCCACAAGTGACTCGGGCCCTTCCCTCCTGCTGCCTCGGCCCGCTCCGCCGCCCGGCTCTGTCCCCCGCCCCCGGAGTCTCGTTGCAGGCTTCCCTTTGTCCTTCCGCGGATTGGCAGGTTTTATTATTCCGCCTGAACAACCCGGCCGCCCAGTGGCTGAGGGTCGCTGACGTCGGCGGCAGAGCCGCGGAGTCGTTGGGATAGTGCTCTGTCAGTAACACATGTGTAAGAGCCGCCGAGTGAGCGAGCGGACCGGCTGGAGGCCAGCACCGCCGCCCCGGAGCCGGGCAGCAGCAGCCCCGACAGCGGCGCAGGCTCCCGCGCGCGCGCCCGGCGGCCGCGGCTCCCCGACCCGCGCGCGCGCCCGCCTCCGGGCCTCCGGGCCTCCGCTCCCGCGGCTGCTCCGCGGCGGGAGGCGCAGAGGGCTCGGCCGTGAGGCGGCCAGCGCCGCCAGCCCAGAGCGGGCGAGCGCGCGGGCGGGAGGAGAGCGGCGGCGGCGGAGGAGGAGCGGGCGGAGCGGGGGCGGGGGCACCTACAAAGTGAAGCCACATTGCCAAACTTGCAGCAGCGATTGCAGCAGCTGCGCCGCCCGGGCCGAGGGCTCCTGCCGCTGCTCGCGCGGAGCCGGAGGCAGAGGACGAGGGCTGAGACCGACACTTGTGTTCCTAGGCGCCAGCCCTGACGCGCCCCCGCAACCCAGCCTCAGCAACGCGTTAAAAGGAAAGCCCGTAGCCCCCTCGTCCCCTCCCCTGCCTCGGCGAGAACTCCCCCTCCCTCCAGCCGAGGCGCCCCTGCCTGGGAAGCCGAGCGGCTTCACTCGCATTTCGCCGCCGCCGCCGCCGCCGCCGCCGCCGCCGCCTTTCGCAATATTTGCAATATAGGGGAAAAGCAGGTAAGGGACGGCGGGGGAACCGTGGCGGGAGGAGGGAGGGAAAAGGGGGCCCGGGGGGTCAGGGCGGCTTTTTTTGGCTGCCTTCCCTTGACCGTCCCAAATTGCAAGTAAACAATACGTTGGCTTGGATAATGCGCGAGTGTGAAAGTACCGAGGGCGGCCTGCGAGCCCGCACGGAGGGCAGCCCCGGGCCGCCAGCTCTGTAGCGGTTCCTGCTTACAAAAGGCTTCTCGGAGACCGGGCTGGTGAGGACCTAGGAGGGGGGTGGGGTGCGGAGATTTTCGGTTACGAAGGGGAAGGCAGGGGGTGCTGAAAGGCGGGTTTAAGTGTGAGAAGTAGTGTGGGGGAAATAGTCACGACCCCTCCTAGTAAGCAGTGTTTCTGAAACAGTGGCAGAAAGGATCTAAGGGAGCAGGATTCCGTATTGCTGGGTCTCTTAAAGAATTCCTCTTGGCTTTAAGTCTTTTGTTCCAATCCAGGAGAAATCCGGTGAATCACCTAATTAAAATCAAGACATGAATTAAGCATCCATTTTTGTACTACAAATTGCCAGCACTGCGTTTGTCCCTCCCTTGGTCTCCATTAAAAAACACCAGAGACGTTGTTAAAGGGGGGCAGATTTTGCCTCTAGCTGCCAGTTCTGCTTTCTATTTCACTGACTATCCCAGGACCTAAATTGCTTGGCTATGTAATTACTAGAGTATAAGCCTATTTAACTTAAAAGCTTTCTTTTTTTTTCCAACTCTAAATGAAACTTGATGAGGGCCGGTCCTTAGTTATCAGGGGAGTCAGTTTCTGGTCAGTCCTCTTGATTCATCTCTTTTAGATTTAATCAGCATTAAGGTATTGCTTGTCCTTAAGAGCTTTAGCTAATGGGGTTACTGGATGCTTTTCTCAGTGTAATGTTTCCTTTTCAAAAAAAAAAAAAATATATATATATACACATATATATTTACCTCTCACCAAAGATGGGGGCGGGGAAGAGCTTGGAATCTCCTCCCTCCCTCTCTCCTTTTAAAAAGGAATTCGGACCGATTAAAACGTTGGGGGAAACAGTTTAAAGACCTAGGGCAGGAAATGCAGATTCATTTGGGTTAGGGCTGAAATTGTAACAAAAAGCAATTCCTAGAGTAAATGCATCAGATAAATCAATTTACATAAAGGTATGATGCATTCGGATAAATGCAATGCTAATGGGTTTTAGAGTGGTCTTGTTTCCAAAGTCTCAGGGTTTTGTTACAGCTTAATTGGTGCAGTTCTTATTCTGGTTTATTGTGCGGTCTCTGGACACACGTTCCGGGACTCTTTCGGAGGAAATGTGTTTAGAATCCGCCTATTTAAGGAACCCGAGTGCTGGTTTCGCTCCCTTCCCCTCATTTTTTTTTTTTTTTTTTTTTTTCCTCTCTTCAGTAGCCAAGTTGGGCAGGGGACAGACAAAGTTCGCCCTCTCCCTTCTGAGATATCAGCTGAATGTCTTGAGCAGATAGCCGGGAGCCTGGGGGGAGCCCACACTCTCGACTTACAGAGGACAAAGACAAAACAGGCTGCTTAATTGGCAGTAAATAACTTGATCTTTTTATAGAATAAGTGACTGGAGGAACACTAGGACTTTATTGGTCTCAGGATTGGAGGCAACAAATTAATCGGTTTAGGCTAAGCTTTATAAATTGATTCCTATGTTATACCCCAGTTGCTTCTCTCAGGACATTCCTTAGAAAGAGTGGGGAATTTCTAAAAGCAGTTTTGGTGACAGCAGGACTGGCTCACATTTAACTTGTGCATCCTTTAATAGTGCCTTCTCGCATATTATCTGTACTCCCTAACCCCGTTTGGAGGAACAAAGCTTTAGCATTTAAATTGCTGATCAAGGGCAGATTAGTGAGACCAAAGTGGAGAGTGTTTGTATAGGAAGTTAACAGGCATCCTAAAGTTCAATGATCTATTATTCTTGCCTGTGTCCTGAAAACCCAGAGAAAACACTCACTGATCTTCAAAATGAAATGAGATTTGGAACAATAATGGGAGATGGCGGTCACCACAAAGGCATGTGAAAGGTGCTGTTTAAAATACGAAAAACCAGTTTCGCAACTTTACACACCGCGCACCCCCGGGTCCTCGGGTGCGCTCCTCTCCTCCCACCACCACGCTCTCATCTCCCCTCGCCGGTTCCTCCCTCCTTCCCTTTCGGAAAACCAAACTCTTTCCAACTTGTGAACTGCAGCTGCACTTTCCAGGGCAGAGCTCGGGCGGGAGCGTGGCTCCGGCAGGAGCCGCCTCCCACTCCCCTCTGCTAGCTCTCGGGGCTCCTGGCTGCGGAGGGGACGGGCGGGCTCGGCGGTGGGTGGGTTTGACCCTCATTTGCTGGGGGCGGGCTGCGAAGGAGGGGGGTAGTGGGCGGGGGCGGGGAGGTGTGGGGGCCGGGAGGAGGCGCAGCGAGGGGTGGAGCGCACCGCCGAGCCTTGCTCGCGGAGTTTTGACAGTACCCGAGCTGGAATTGTCAGCCGCAGCGAGCGCTGGAAAGTTGAGAGCAGCTCGTGGCCCCAGAACAAAGCTTGAGAAAAGTAAACAGGCGGCTGCTGCCGGCGAGCCTCCCTCCTTCCCTCTCCCTCTCCCCCTCTGTCCTGCCCTTGCCCTGCTGCTGCCTTCCAGCAGCTCTGGGGAGAACGGGCTCGCTGGCTCCTGCGGCGCTTCCTAACTTTTGCATCGCCCTTGTTCTGTCTTTCTCTCCCTTTGCCCTTCCCGCCCTCTGCAGACCATGGTGAATCCGGGCAGCAGCTCACAGCCGCCCCCGGTGACTGCCGGCTCCCTCTCCTGGAAGCGGTGCGCAGGCTGCGGGGGCAAGATTGCGGACCGCTTTCTGCTCTATGCCATGGACAGCTACTGGCACAGCCGGTGCCTGAAGTGCTCTTGCTGCCAGGCACAGCTGGGCGACATCGGCACGTCCTGTTACACCAAGAGCGGCATGATCCTTTGCAGAAATGACTACATTAGGTAAGACTTGGCTGCCCTTCGCCGGGATGGGTGAGCAGCGCAGTGGCAAGACCAAAGGTTACCAAGGGTTTTAAGGAAAGGTCTAGCTCTAGGGCCCCTATGAGAATACGTTGTACTCAAAGAAGACTGGTTGGCCCAATTTAAGGGGTACAGGAAGCATGTGTTAATCTCCCAATTTTTAATGACAAATTCAATGGCGACTGCCATATATTAAGCAAAACCTGCCCATCTGTTGGGACTGGAGCCACTAGGTGTGCACTCGGGACCAAAATTTTAAGTGGTTAGCCCCAACTGGACCCTCTGCTAAAAGTGAACATTTCAAGTGGAAATTAAGCTGCTTTCTTAAAGCAAGGTAGGGACCTACATAGAAACTCAGACAAAAGCTTGATTTGAAAGGGTGGTTAGTGAGAAGTGATTTGCCTAATGTTGATGGTGATAGCTATTTATATTTACATAAGCATCTTTAAACTTTTTAGAGCAGAAAACTGTGACTCATTCTTTGTGCGCCTTGTGAAAAATGCTGATTACCGGTCAGTTTAAAGACTTGTAGTTCTTACAGCAACCCCTTCCCCCCCCAAAAAAAAAAAACCCAAACAAAAAGACAACGTAATATTTCTCTTTTTGTACTGTTACTTGGAGGTTTGTAATGCTCGATGTTTAGGGTGATTCGTATAGGTTTGTGATGTAGAATTTGCGGTTGTTTCAATTGAGGAATGTTGAGATTTTGGTATTTTTTTTGTTGTTGTCGCTTGTATCACTACCCTGGGTCCCCCAAAGAGATTTAGGAAAAAAGACCACAGAATTATACTGATCTTGCCTTTGAAAGCGATGTATAGGAACATTCATATGCCCCTGTAAGCAGTCTTTTCCAACAAGTTTCAGTGCAATTAATGGAAAGAATTCAAGAGGTCAGGTGCCTATAGGATCTTTTCAGGTGAACTCAAGCTACTTAAACTCATTAATTTGAAAGGAGGCATTTGAAGGATTACACATTTAATTTGAGTAAATGGTTTGATAGACTGATGCACATGAATGCTTCTAGGAGGTGTTCTGTTTCAACATCCAGTAATTAAAAAAAAAAAAAAAAAACCCCACACGCACACACACCGTTGATATTAGAGCAGCGCTTGAGAACCACTCGCTTTTGAAAAGAATTCCATTCTATTTAAATTTCTGCGAAAAACAATTTTCTTTATAGCGATAAGTAGAACTTTTTATTCTTACTTTGATGGAAGTGAGTCAGTTTAAGCTCTATTCTGATTTCCTCACTCTGCATCTAAAACTGCAAAGGATCTCTGTGCAGTTCAGAGCTGAGTATGTGTATGTTTACCCCAGTGATATATCAGCGTAAAATGATGGAGTAAAATGCATTTAGTTATTCCAATAATGCAACTTATGTCCGCTGTGCTGGTATCCTCAATCAGCCAAGTAAAAGAAATATAGGAAGGGAGAGGGCTTTTATTTTTAAATTAAGATGGCAGCATTAATTTCACTAAGTGTTCTTTTAGAAGTAAATGTTGGAAAATCAGCAAGAGTATGAGTGTAATGCTTTCTGGTCTTCCTTCCAAGCAATGCCATGAGCTTTGACAGTATTGTAATTAAATAGAGAGCAAAATTGTGGTAAGAGATGAGGGTGGTTTGAAGTGGAAAAATTGACAGTGCTGTTTAGACCCAGTGATTGGTACAGATTCATCTCTTCTCCAAGTGCCTTTAAAAAACCTTCACTTCTGATTACTACTAATTAAAAAGAAGATGGGTCCACTTGCATTCCCTCAGGACAAGTTTAGGCAAGTGGCTTCCTGGGAATCGCCTCCTTTCCTTTACCCATGTTTGGGCCAAATATAAATGCCCATTTGGTGTTTTTTCGTGGCTTAATGGAGCAGTGGAGGATGTGAGCCCAGTTGGAGCCTTAATTAATTGGGTCCATATTCTCATTTCCTTTCTGTTCTCTGAATTTGAGACTGGAGCCAGGATTGCTCTTGAACTAGATGCTTGCTGTCCTGAGAACCTTAGCTCTGTCCTGGAGGGACGAGTTCCAGATCTGTACCAAATTGCTCTCACCCTGCTCAGGGCTCATCAGCAGTTGATAACCCCCCGCCCCCAATTTAAGGATCACTAAAGTCTTCCTTCCTTGTTCCCTCCCTCTGCCCATCAAGATGCCCAAAAGGTGGAAAGGTGAGGAGGCACATGCGTTCCTTGTCCTGTCAGCTACACTCTCCACCTGCCTCCAAGACACTTGTTGGAGGAGCTTTCGATTCTGCAAGAAGGCCTCGCAGGAGCGGAGTAATCCGCTCTCTGGCCACCAGGTGATGGGGACCGACCCTTAGGCTCCAAGGCCTGGCTGGGACCACAGAGCTATTTATTAAGGGCTTTTAAACTGTCTCACTTTGAGGTTGTGGTTTTTTGAAAAACCAAGATCTGACTAAAACGCCGCGGGAGTGCTGGGGAGGGGCGGGTGAGCATAGTGGGAATCTTCTTTTCCACCTCTCCCCTCCACCCTCCAACGACCAAGTGTGGATTGGGTAGAGCTAGGCTTCTGCCTCCTCTCCCTCCAAGATTCTAGATAAAGCGGCTGCCTTGCTACAGCGAATCCGCACAATTAAAAGCTTTAATTAGTGGCTCCTCCATTTTCTTAGTTCTGATGGGCTTTATCTAATGAGATCTGGTCTCTGGCTTAGATCTGCTCCGAATGACGTGTCCGTAATGAATGAGAGCTGCGTTGCAAACAAAACATTTAATTAACAAAATTGGCCTCAAAGAGGGAAGGAAAGGCTGGGGGGTGGGGGTGGGGGTGAAGATCAGGGGGAGGGTGAATCTTAAAGGGGCCAACGCTTGCTGGCCCACCCCCAACCTTTTAAAAGTCCAAAACCTTGGAGCTGTCCCCTTCCTCCCCAACTCCCGACTCCCTCTCAGCCCCTGCTCAATCCAAGCGCCACCAAATAGCTTTAGAAACTGTTTATTTCCTTGTACCCATCTGTCTCACACCCCCCCCCCCCCTTGGGCCCCGGAGGTTGGTGAGGAAAGTGCAGCTGAGAGGAGGAAGTTCTGTGACCGCCGGGTGGGGCTCCATCCAGGTCCAGGGAGGGTGAGGAAAGGCGGAAGCAAGAGTGGTGGTCCTGGGCGAGGCTTTTCTCACCCGGCGGTGCCCTGCCTGGGACCGGGCCGGCACCGCTGGAGGCCGGCCAAGATCGAGGCGCCCAGCCGGTCGGTGGCCTCGGGCCGCGAGGGGGCGAGCGCTGGGTAGCAGCTCAGCAGCGAGCAAGTTGCACTTTCTTTACCCGGCTGCTCCAGCCGTTCACGTGGCGCCTGCAGCCGCATTGAGAGCCGCAGGGCTGCGGGTGGGGGCCTGGGACTCGAGCTTGGTGATGTTGGGTGGTGGAGGGTGTGTTTGGGGAGGGGGTAGCGAGCGTTAGGAATGGAGGCGCCGCCAGACTGCGAGTTCATTTCCCTGGTAATCAACAGCAAGCTGCTATATTCAGAGAATGCTGTCCCTTTAATTGAACAGGCTAGGTAATTAAATGGCACTTTTCCAATAGGACGTGCTAGGTAAATCTAATAGTTGGTTATTTAATATCACTTTGAAGTCTGCCCACTCAAGCACAATGACAGCACAGGAGCATGTGAACTATTAGCTAGAAGGAAAAAAAAAAAAACAACCCAGGATCTCAAAAATTAATTAAATCGCATGCAATTTAGGGGGAACGTTTATCTTGATTTGTCATAACAGAATTAATTCAAGGCCTCCAATTCACTTGGGGGCAGATCTGTTACTCTGAATTAACCAAGCGTAATTTGGCTGATTTTTTTTTTTTCTCTCCCTCCCCTCTCTAATGTAGCAGTTGCGATTATTCACAGCCCCCCTCTTAAGTATCAATAGCTTCTGGTGCTTTTAAGGTGCTTGGTCTCTAGTTATTCCAAAGTACCTTTAATGGACTTGGCTCCAGGCATAATTTCTGGGTTGCATTTCTTTGTTACATTTAATATAGCTGGTGCCAGATTTAGATTAAATATAGGAACCTGCTGGAAAACCAATTGCTTCTGGATCAGTAGCTGTGGATGTGCATTTTCCTCCTCGGATAGGTTGCTGATATTTACTTGCAGGTACAAATGTACACCTTTCAGCCAGCCACACTTAGAAACACACACCTCCTTGCCTGCAAGCAGTTTAGAAAACAGGCAGGTAGTACTCTGGAGTGCATATATTTTGCTTGAAGTAATAACGCAGTTGAAAATAAGCCCACCAATAGGTGATTGAAGTTACGTAAAGATGCTAAGCATTATT
>PVKE010004957.1:0-7500 GCA_004027555.1 Craseonycteris thonglongyai | reverse complement strand
TTTATCTGCAAGTAGGAATTTAGCAAGCTTCAAAAGTTTCCGGAAAAAATATTAGGCTTCTTTCATTTTCTTAATGCTGTGTGGAAGGGGGGGGATGACTAATATTTAAAAACTTTTAACTATTTAAAATCATATTGCCATATTTTAATGTTCATATTTATTGTTTTCTCTTACTCAAGTTTATGGGATAATTTAAAATGTATTTTCCATTTATTAAGGGAATATTAATTACATCACAGTATGCGCACTTTGGGAAGCTACATAGAATACCATTTTAAGAATAAAAGTTTAATTTTTTATTGCAAATTCACCAGTTATTATTGATGAGGCCTTTCAAACTGCTTTAAAGAATGCCAATACATATAAATATGTACAGATTTTTATGGTTTGAATCGTAATGAGGTGAATCTTGTAGGGCAGAGTTGAGAACAATGAATGGGTAATGTAGATATTTTGAGATACCTATTTCAACATAGAGGCAAAGCCATTCTTTTCCTCACCACCTCCATTGTAAAAGCTTAGGTTGCCCCCAAATTCTGTGTTAAGTTTGTTGCTGGTTTTATACCATTTCTTTCTCCCACTTTGCGTGTATAAAAAATGATTGTTACAGCTCACCAACATGCATGGTGAGAACTGAAGGATGTGGAGACAAGGTGGGAAACATAGCCAAACCGAAGCACTGAATACAGACAGTAGCAATGTCAGCTAGGGAGTAAGTGGGGAGGACACGGAAGAAATCTGAGTGGGGGCTCATACTGCCTTAGTGAGTACAAGATGATGTAAATTTAGAGGTGCTAGGAAGGGAAACTGGATCAAAGTGTGCTTTTATGTGTTCACAATATTGCGTGTATTGTGCCTTTGCCTTTCATACAAGTCTGTTTTCCAAACCTTTTTCTGGATGGGGAAAGGTAGGGTGTTTAGAACATCAAATATGTTAGTCAACGAATATGAACCTACTAGTATATATTTTCTTAATGTTAGAAGCCAAAAGAGACAGGTGGTCTTCAAAAATTAATAGCTCTTAAAAGACATAAGGAAATATAACTTAAAGATATGTTCTTGTCAGATGTTGGTAAGAAGCTGTGTTTTGGTGGTGATGTTAATTAAGAACATTTCCCTGTTGGTATAAATGTCTCACAGTCAATTCACAAGGTAGTTTTTGTAAGTAAAGGTTTTGGGCAAGCCGGACGTGGTCCAGGGAGATATTAATGAGAGGGCAAGTGGGGAGAAGTAAGGAAAACACTTCCTGGTGGAACATAAATGGCTTTTTGGACCAGGAGAATGCTTTAAAATTATTTTTCCAAAATCCTCTGGCATTTCTTTTATGGAGGAGATGAGATGGGGAGAAATGACAAATGGCTCCATTTTATTATTTTCTTCTTTCTCATTCTCCATATTTTTGGTAGGGAAAATTGGACATTAATTTTGATCGTTTTCCTTCTATTCGCAGAACCAATTACGTTTTTAGTACATGATGCAGAATAAATATACCCAAGCATCCTCTGGCTTAAAAGTAATGAGTTGATTATTTGTAATTCTGTCTTTAAAGGCAGCTAATTGTATGGAAAGTGCAGACCCTTATCATCTGGTCCTTTAAAACTTTCATTCTCCTGAAATTTTTTTCCAGTGTCAGGGATGTGCAGTTTAGTTCTTGTTCTGCGTCATTGGCTTTTGTATATTCTGAGAAAAGGTAAATTTAAGCTTCTAAATCATGTAGTCTCTTGGCTGAAATCTCAGACCACTGAGTGTTCAAGGATCTACAAAATGGTATAACCTATATCATTTAAAGGAGGCATGGCTATCCTTAGGAGAATAATGCCTTCTAGAGAGTTATGTAAATACAATCAGGAATTCTGGCAAATTTTTTTCTTTTGTAAATTTTTGCCTGCTCTGGAATTTTTTTCTTCCACTGGAGTGATGGTTCCATCTAGAATTCTCTGTGCTTTTCAGTAAAATGAGAGATCACACCTCTTTAGTTGAAGGCAAATTTAGCGAGTGTCCTAGTTTACATATCACTTCGCAGTTCCCCTGTAGTTACATAATTGGTGTTGTGTGTGTCCATCGTAGAGGACATTTGATGCTCATTTATTAAATATGCTTGCTGGCTGCTGCTGCATCTTTGTTCTGGACAGACAAATTACCTTTCTCACACTGAGCTTCCACTCTGGGGAATTAAGCCTCCACCACTTTAATTAGGTTGCAGTTTCGAATAGACTTCAGGCTTTTAGTAACTTAGGGAAAGAGTTAAATGAGAACTTCCTGGGAAGCTCAAAATGTCATTTAAAACTATAAAAGCCTTATATGTATTATTTCTTTTTGGTAAATGCAAACAGATTGTATATGACAACTGTGTATTATCATTTCTAACTTAGACATTGAACTACATTCTTCAGTTGATCATAAGTCATTAACACATTACTTACGTTTGACTCGTTTATAATATTTATGTAATATTAAGTGACATAGCATATAGGAAATAGTAAGTGAAAAGTAGTAAGTATCTAAATATTTGTGTGTGCGTGCATAGGTATACACACATACATATATACTTATGCACGCAGGTACAGACCTATAGGTAGAGAAGGGTATAGGTGAATAGATGTCTTGCGGGGATGTCAGAATAATAATAACTGCCAGTGTTCGCTTAGCTTTTATTAAATGCCGGGCCCTGTTCAAAATATACTATATATTACGCAATCCTTAAAATAGTCATATTATCCTAAAGATGAGGGAATTGATAGATAGGTTAAATAATTTGCCAGAGGTTACACAGTTGAGTATATTAACCCAAAACTTTCTGGGGTGGTGGTGGTTTGGTGGTGGCGGTGGCAGGGAGTGAGGGGGAACTTGGTTCTGAGTGTGCCTTTAAGAAATGACTACTAGGCAAGATGTTATAATTCATTCCTTTCAGAAGGAAACTTGCTTAAACAGAGTTAAGCAATTCATTGTAGAACTTTATACCAGAAACTTTCTGAAAGTCCATTTATTGTCTCATTTTCTCTGCTAGTAAAACTGTAGAAAATGTTATGCTTTGGTTCTTCACTGCCAGAGTAAGTAGCATAAAAAGCCTCCATCAAGTCACAGTTGGAAAGTAATCTAATAAAAGAAGATTAGTGAATATAGAGAAGACAAAAGCAGTCATGTTTGAGTTTAATATCTCTCAAATTTAGCATTTTAGCTAAGATACCCATTTTTATTTCTTGCAGGTCTGCTAAAAGGTCAGAGTAATGCAGAATGCGTGCCTTCATCTCAGATTTTGTTCATCACAGGTGGATCCCATGTGTCTTCAGTAGACAAGTCACCTTTGTAGCTAGCACCAGTGCCAGCTCCATGCCATTGCACCTTCTTTAGTCTTGATTGCCCTTCCTGCATTTATTGGTGTATGAAAATGACTGAATATGAACATTAAGGACTCCAGGAACCTGGGCTAATGGGAGACTGTAGAGAAAATGAAACAAGATCCACCGGAGGACATCTGGGGGGAGGGAGCTTGGGAGGAGGGAAATGACTAATGAAGCTAATTAAAAGAAGCATTCAAATCTGCTTTCTACCCTCATTAACAATTAGCAGGGCACTGGCCAGAGTTTGTACCCTGTGTTTTACCTTAAAAACATTCTACTTGCTCTTTGTATATTTAAGTGTTGTAAGGAAATGTGTTTCAATCAAAACTGAACATGAGATAAAGGAAAAAGATGTGGCTTTTGTGATATTCTATCACAAACACTTTTATTGTATCTCTGTAAAATACAATGTATGTATGCATGTAAGTGTTTTTCGTCCTAATGTTGCTATTCCCATGGCGAAGAAAAAAAGAACAAAAAAAGGAAAAAACATTGGAAAAAAAAGTCAGGCTCATAACAGCTACTGTGTAGAAATTTCCCCCTACTTCTAATTTGCTGAATGAAGAAAAAAATCTTTTATTTGTGATATTTTCAGAGACATTTGCTCTAGTATGGTGTATTTAAATAATAAAAACTTAAAAGAAAAATATATTGGATGGAGTTTGGGTTTAAACACTGCTTTTTCTCTTGTTTTGGGAAAGCTTAGGCTTTTTTGTTTGATACAAAGTTCACTTTAAATTTTAGGGGTACAGGGAGAGGTAGTATGTATATTTATTTAGCTCTGGGCCAATAAGGTATTCTTAAATTACTTAACCATGCCATTTTTGGCAGGGGTACAAAGCAATTTTCTAACAGAGTCTTTTTTATAAGTTCAGAATATTCTGTTAACAGCACCTCATTACACTTCTATATCACAGTGAATCTTTTGTGTTTGTATATAAATATTTGTTTGATTTTTCAGCTATTTCGTTTATTCTTTTATTCTCAATAGGAAAACCTTGGGTATTGATGAAAAGCATGTTAAGGAATGTGGCATAACCATCTTGTTCTCTGACCAAATTTATAGCTTGTGAAGGAAAATGGCATTTCTAAAGCATACCTGTACACATTTTGAAGTTCCATTAGTTCTTAGGGACCCAGTGCTTTTTTGTAGTCCCCTCCAATGGACGAAGCAGCCATTTCCTGGTGGGCTTTTAGACGCGTGTGATCTGCTGTATGATATGTTTATTTTGTTTTGCTCTTACACTCACTACTCTACTGACTCTGCCTTTCCATATGTTTGGGGAAGGATTTGAAATTTATTTAATAGTAGTCTTGAGATATTTCGTTGTTAGTTTTGGACAGCCAAGGATACCCAACAGCTCCTGTGTTGCCCGCAGGGGTGCCCTGGGGAAGCGTCTGTAAGCCAAGGACTCGGTGGGTGCCTGGCCAGTGCTGGAAGGAGGGAAACCCAGAGGCCACCCTGCCAGGCTGTTATATGTGAGTGAATTTCAACTACATCTTCTATCCCAGGTTAATAAATCCAGGTGTGTTTATAATGCTACTGTTAAGCTTCTTTCTAAAAATGGCATTTGTTTTATTCCAAAAGAGCTCCTGATGTAGATCCTCTCTCTGGATAGGAATAAGTTACATACTTATGACAGGTGGAGCTTGGCACATCTCAACTGAGAGTCAGCTTTGCTTGTGAGATGTGTGCTCACTTCCTGCTTTCAGATCCCAGGCTAGGCTGAAAAGTCAGTTGCTCAAACTGTAAACCTCCTGAAGAATTGAAAGGCTGCAAGTTAAAGTGAGTAGTTTCATTGGAGCTTTGAAAAAAGAAAATTCAAGAAAAAAAATAAAATGAATAAAATCACATAAAATAACATATCTGTTTGAGTAAGATCTGTGAGGAATTTCTAGACACTAGTTCTGGTTCTTAGTTCCTTTAGATGCTTTAAAGGAACTTGGACTCTTTGGGATAGGAAAGAGGAAATGTTATAAGAATGCAAGCATCTCCTATATTCCTTTTGGCATAAGCTCTCATGTCCCATGTAGTATAGCAATTCAAAGGAAGTAGCTAATAACTTTTAGTAAGTAATATAGTATGGCATTTAGTGATGTGAAGGGCTAAGGTCATTAAGGACTTTAAATGAACTATTATATGGCTGGTTCCTCAAGCACTGCTGCGTATTTAATAACGAGCTTCTAAAAGCATTTCTTAAGTTGCAGACCTATAAGATTACAAATGTCACTCATGTTAGTATAATCCACATGCAAGTGATGAAGCCTTCTCTTTGATGTGCTAAATTGGAGAAGGACTAATGGAGCTATGAATATACAATAGAACATATTTAAGTAGTAGTCTTGCTTTAGGTAAAACACTTTCTTGAAACCAGAGGCATTTCAAACAATAAAACCCAGCTCTAATGGGGATGCTCTGTGTGGAAAGAAAGCCACTAAAAACACTCAGGTTTATTCTGATGTGTGCAGTGATTATGTTCCTCCCTCAACCCCAACATTGCTTAGAGAAAAAAAAAAATCCACTAGCTTGTTCACCTTTCATCGTTGCGTTTGTGATGTTAGTGAGATACATTCTGTTCTTTTGAAAAGACTTTGTGAATATTACCCACGTCATAAAGCAAGATGGCCCCCAGCTCCTACAAGTAAGTGCAATTTGAAAAGCAAATGTTACTGGGCTCTGCTGAACTGATGAAAAAATATGTTTATGATACATATAAATGTCTCAGTCATGCTGTCACTCTCACTAATGAAACAGTTTTGTAAAAAGATTGTCCTTTGAAAGAGTTTCATGTTTTTTACCTGCCTAGCTAGATTTACACATCCCAAAAGGCAAGAGGCCCTGAAAGAAGGCTTTCCAACCCAAACCATTTGCCACAAGAAACTTATTTCCAACTCTTTATGGTTTATTAGGAAATAGTTTAACAGGGACTATAGTGTCTTATAAAATGAGAGAACTGTCACACTAAAGTGAAGCCTGTGAAATTGTCATCCTTTTAATATTAACTGTATTTAAATTCTTTCTTTTGCCCTTACTAACACTGGCACTTGAAACAACTAATCATCTAAAATGAAACTTCTAAATGGCTTAAATGTTAATATAGCAAGATTATAATGTGCACCACTATTTATATAAAATATTTCTTAGGACCAATAAATTATATAACAAACAGTGAATCCAAGAGCTACATATCAAGAGACTAGTGAACATTTTCCGTGTAGCCTAAATAATTGTATTTAAATTGAGAAGAAGTTTTTCCAGTGATTCCTTCACTGGGGAATTACATACCTCCTGGGTGCTTTCGCACCTATGACTCAGCTTGAGGCCAGTGGAGAAACAGACCATTTACAAATGGATGTGACTTCTCGCTTTGTTACTGAGACTCACCTATTGTCAGTCCAACAAAGTCACAGAAATGCTTATTGCAGTTAAATAGCAATTTGTTTCCATGAAACTGCAATTAAAGTATTACTGAGCAGCCATTTTAGATTGGCAGTGCTCTGAACGCATGATGAACAGCCAGCAACTCCCTCTTGCAGACTCTTGAGGCTGACTAGCACCTGTGTACATGTTGCACCCATGTTGGGTTTCGAGTTGAAAGAGGCATTTGTAGCCCTCTGCTCCTGTCATGAACATGCTGAGAGCAATGATGAGTTGGCTGGTTTTTAGAAGGTGGACTTGCAACTTACCTCAAGTGAATACTATTTTCAGTTGTACAAGAAGTACTTTATGCTAGTAGATATGTGCATGTTTCCTAGAGGGAATGTTTTCGAGTTCAGATTGATTCTGCTGAGACAGGACTGCAACTTGGAGGCTGAAAGCCAATCGTGTACTACAGGTCCTGACATGTTACAGCTGTGTAAACAGGGCCATTCTATCTCCTAAATCACAACTAATAAAGCATAGGATGAGAATCAATTGATTCTGTTATAAGTTCTTTGAATGACACTGGAAAGTTGTTTAATGACTCTTGGAATAGACAAGCCTGAATTGAGCCACCAGAATACCTATGTTAACCGGCTCTCTACCCTCAGAAACGGCAGGACAGCCTTTCCTGAACATCAGCCTCACCACCACCAGATCAAAACCTGCTGGGGAAAGATCTGAACTGAATTCTTCCTGCGGATCTCAAGTTCAGAATGTATTGAGTGGGAAAGGTGA
>PVKE010004956.1:0-61548 GCA_004027555.1 Craseonycteris thonglongyai | reverse complement strand
AAAAAAAAAAAGAATATTCTTGGTAGCTTTTTCACAGTAGGCCAAAAACAAATCGAAAAATTCCAAATGTCTATTATCTGGAGAATGAAATAATATACAGAAATAAAAAACAAACCTAAAAAGATGTATTTCACAACACGCACGTATCTCAAAGACATTAAGCTCACTGAAATAGATACTCATAAAACCAGTATAGCAGATGGTGACAGAAGCTAGGACACGTAGCAGAGATGAGATGGATACTGTCTGTGAAGGGGCAAAGGATGAACATTCTGGGTACTAGAAATGTTCTATGCCTTGATCTGTCAGGGGTGGCGAACCTATGGCACGTGTGCCCAAAGTGGCACACGGAGCAATTATTTCAGCATGCGAAATTATTGTTTTTTGTTATAAAAACATCCTATGCCTCTTATAGACATAAAAATAATCGATACCTCTATCTCACTCAATGGGTTG
The DNA here is from genome assembly GCA_004027555.1 of Craseonycteris thonglongyai. Classification (NCBI taxonomy): domain Eukaryota; kingdom Metazoa; phylum Chordata; class Mammalia; order Chiroptera; family Craseonycteridae; genus Craseonycteris; species Craseonycteris thonglongyai. The sequence continues at coordinate 61,092 of PVKE010004956.1, read as the reverse complement.
GCACGCGAGTTGAGCGAGTATACTTCTTATTTCATAAACTTTGGCACTCAATCACCAAAAGATTCGCCACCCCTGATCTAGAGGTTAACAAAACAAACACACTTTAAAGCTAATGTAGTTTACACATTTCACTGAATATATTTTAGATCTTAATAAAAAAGTAAAATAAAAATGAATATATCATAGCAAATTGAGCCTATCATAATTAAGTAAGAATGACATTTTTCCATTGTAAAAGATGCTCTATTATACTGCTATTAACACACACACATCAAAGTTTAGTTTTTCTCTTGCCTCAAATAGTATAAACCATATGACTTCATGTGAGGATCTAGGCTACTTCACAACTTTATTTATGAGTTTTCAGATATTAATATAATTTAAAAAATTATCTGTCTTGGATGTTTGCAATATTTTTCTTGGAGCAGCAGATACTTAAAGGACTACATTTACTTTTCTTTGGATCCATTCAACTACTTGGTTTTATGTAGTATTTACATAGCTATTATAAAAGCACTAGCTTACAATTTTGTGAATACATCTACTGATAAAAAATGAAAGAATCTGTTCCAGAATAACTAAAGTTGACAGCATAAAGTAATTATCTATCTAATAGAAATTAGGAGGTAAAAGAGATAAAGGTGAAGACAGCATAAAGGCACAAATCTCCTCACCCAACATAGTAAGGAGTTGAGATACACTGCTTAAAGTTGATAGAACAGGAAAAAACTATTAAATAATAGCATGTAAGTTATATAATCCAAGTTAAAACAATCTATTTTAAAAAATCATTTCTACCCTTTTCAGAAAGGTGGAGGATTAGCTAATAGAGGTATCTACTATCTGTACTATTATATTAATTTAAGATCAATTTAAAAGACATCTTAAATATCAACTAAAGCTTTTAAAAAAAGATTTGTCATAATTCTGCTTGAAATAAGTGACAATGAGTGACTGTCCATCATCTATTCCTAAAATCCCCATATATAAAAATACATCATACTTTTTTAGATACACCTCATAGGAATGTTGAATCAGAATATTACAATTACAGATGTGTGTTAACACTATCACTGATTACTCAAGATGAGACTAAGTATATACTAATTGAAGGTCTTTAAAGACTGAATAGATACAAGTTTATTTTTATCACCCCTAAGATTACCAGAGAGGCTATATATAGTAAAATAAACTTAGGCACTAAACAACTACATTTAAAAAAAACCTAACCAACTGCTAGGATGGACAGAAATAGATGAACATGTATTTAGTCTCAAATGATAAACAATTCAGAAATAATTTTCATTTATCTCACAAAAGCATCAGGTCAAGTGTTGGGACAAAGAAAAAATCTCAAAGTATATTATTACTTTTCTGATTTTGTAAGTACTATAACTACCTGAGGTCATTCTGTAGGGGAACCACACTTAGCCAAATAGCCTTGATGGTATCATAGCATAAATCAACCACTTAAGTTTGAAATGACAGCACACACTTATGAAAGCAAGGGAGAATAATACATTCCCAGTTATTCAAGGATACATGCCTATTACGTATCTGTTACTATGGAATTTAAAAAAGGTGAATCCAATGAATCATTAATCTTAAGAATTTAAGGGAAGCCGGGATGGCTCAGTGGGTTGAGTGCTCACTTTGCAGTGCCAGGGACCGAGAATAGAATCCCAGCCCCAGTCCATGCGGACCCATATGCTGAACTGGGGAGTTCCCCCAGTTCAGTTCTCTCTCTGTCTCTGTATCTCTCTCTCTATGTCAAAACCAATAATAATAATAAAAAAAGTATTTAAGAGTCTAAGAAGCATTGACAGTCAGTGAATAAAGACTTCCAGTGCAGTGTTTCCAGGGTTAGAGTCACATACCCTGAATGGAAGTAAGCAAATAATTCAATAAACAGGTGCCTGGGGACACACAGCTTATAGCCTAAGGAAGTATACAGACAAGAATATGGGTAATCACAAAAGTATATGATAAGAAAAATATGGGGGAGCTAAGGAGCACATAGTATGTCTGTCCAAACCAAACAAAAACATAAACTAAGGCCTGAAGAAAAACTAAGAAGAAAAACTAAGAGGATGAGTAGGATGAGAGAACTGAAGAATAAAACAGGAAGTGAGTATTGCATCTAAGAAAATAGACAGTAGAGAAAAAAAATGTAAACGAATCAAAACAAACCAAATGCAAATAAATGCACAGTACTTTCAAGAAACCAAGTTTTACATGGCTAGAATAGAGAATGAGAGAAAAGGTGAGCAATATAGGACAACAGAAGGCATCTGTGAAGAACTGGTAGATGATGAAAATGGGTATAAAGAAATCACTTAGGAGCCAGTTGCAGATTCACACCTAAACGATGATGACCTAGATCAGGGTAATGGCAGTAGGAACAAAGAAATGGGTGGATTTAAGGGTAATAAGGATGTGGAACTGAACGAATTTGGTGCACAGATGACTGGAAAATGCAAGAAAAAAAAATGAGTCGGGGATATCATAACGTTTTCTAATTTAGGAATGTCTTTAACACTTAATAGTTCCATTCTTTGATACTGAGAAGCAAGGAATGAGTTTGGTAGTGGTGGAAGTAGTAGGAGGGTTAGTCAAGATAGAGTCCGAGGAATATATATGTGAAGATGCCTGACAGTCAGGGAGCTATGGGTCCCAAGCTCAAAAGAAAGAGTTGCTCTCAAGATATAAATTTGGGAATTTCCAATGTATGCACAGGAACAGTATATAAAGTGTATAAAGTGAGAAGAAACAGATGGTTGGATAGAACCCCAAGGAGCAATATTTTAGGAAGAGGCACAAAAAGATGACTTTGCAAAGTCAATTAGAGTAGATCTACAGTAGGCCTAGGGTGGTGAGCTTAGGGGTAGATAGCTGGAACCAAGGGGATTTTATTGGAAATGTGTAAATAGATTGGGAAAATAAAAGGTCATGCATTCCTTCTCAAACTTATGTGTGCATCAGAACCATACTAAGAGAGCTTGCTCAGATTGCTAGACTCCATCCCACAGTTTCTTCTTTTTTTAAGATTTATTTTTATTGTTTTTGACAGAGAGATACAGAGACAGAGAGAAGGGGGAGGGCCTAGAACAACCTCTATAGTTGCACATCATTGGCTTTTCCACATAGCTTCATTCCACAGGTGGGAGTGGGGCTGCACAGTGCAGGAACTGGGCCAGGGACTCACCCCGGTGAGAATCGAACTGGGGGCACTCCCCAGCTCAGCATACGGGTCCGCAGGCCGGGGCCGGCACTCGATCCTCGGTCCCCAAGGCTGCAAAGTGAGCACTAAACCCACTGAGCCATCCAGGCTTCCCCCATCCCATAGTTTCTGATTCAGTAAGTTTGGAATTGGGCCCAAGAACGTGCATTCTTAAGCTCCTCCTAGGTGATGTTGAGGCTGCTGGCCAGGGGACTGCATTATGAGAGCTACAGGATTTATAGTACAGAATGAACTATACATATGGGCACTGAGAAAGAAAAGATAATGAGTGATGTGTAAGTACTATGAATAATTAAGTGGGAATGACCAAGAAGGCAAGCACACAAAAGCACAAAAAGCTGTGAGGTAGCAGGGTAACACAAGCCTCAAATGACCCATGAATTCTATAAAGTAAAGAAACAGGCTGAATACAGCATGTGGGACTGAAGAGGAAAATGACTTCTCCTGACCACAAGGTACAAAGAAAAAAACAAACTAGTTTAAACTTGAGAGGGTTATAGGGGAATATGTCTTCAGGAAAGAATTGGGTTTCAGTTCCAAATGAGTTTAATTCAAATTAAAACAAGAAACCAGATTTTAATCTATCAACTTAGAAATTAAAAATTAACACCATGATTGGAATGGAGTCAAGTTTCTTTCATACTAACAAAAAAAATGTAAGCATATTTCATCTGGACTTTTTTAAGATGTTTATGATTAAACATCTTAAAAAACCATATTCTCTATTTAATAAGTTTAAATTCCCAAAGAAGGTATTTATTTAAAAGAAGATGGAAGATGTATATAAAGTGAAAAGTAAAAATCCCTCTGCCTAACCCCAACCTCCAACTCCTATCATTATAAAATCCTCTTATGAATATTCTCAAAGTTTTCTGTGTACCTATCAGGGTGTACATGCAAAGAGCTCAAGAAACCCCAAAAAGGATAAACACAAAATCAGTCAAACTACCTTAAGCTTAAGACACAGCAAATCCTGAAAGCAGCAAGTATGAGAGAACAATATGACTAATAATGAACTTATCAGAAACAGTGGAGGCAAGAAGGCAGTAGTACAACATAGTCAAAGTGATGAAAACTATTGAATAAAAGAACAAAGGGCATATACATTTATAATAATTAAAAAGTCACAACAATAAGATTGACAAACCTCTGACTAGGCTCACCAAGAGAAAAAGAGAAAATACACAAATAACCCAAATTAGAAATGAAAGAGGGAAAATTACAACGGATACCACAGAAATACAAAGGATCATACAAGAATACTATGAAAAACTATATGCCACCAAATTTTGCAATTTAGAAGAAATGGACAAGTTTTTAGAAACATATAGTCTACCTAAACTTCCTCAAGAATAATTGGATAACCTAAAGAGACCACTCAACGGTAAGGGAATTGAAACAATCATCCAAAAACTCCCCAAAACCAAAAGTCCAGGACCAGATGGTCTCACTAATGAGGTTTACCAGGCATTCAAAGAAGAACTAACATCTACACTCCTCAAACTTTTCCAAAAAACTGAAGAAGAAGAAACACTTTCCAACTCATTCTATGAGGCCAACATTACCCTAATATCAAAGCCTGGCATGGACATCACAAAAAGAAAACTATCGACCAATATCTCTCATGAACACCGACGCAAAAAATCCTAAACAAAAAACTAGCAAATAGAATACAACAATACATTAAAAAAATTATACATCACTATCAAGTGGGATTCATCCCAGGGGCACAAGGATGGTTCAACACAAGCAAATCGATCAATGTGATACACCACATAAACAAAATTAAAGATAAAAACCATATGATTATATCAATTGATGCATTTGACAAGATACAACATCCATTTATGATCAAAACACTTAATAAAATGGGTATAGAAGGAAAATACCTCAACATAATAAAGGCCATATATGACAAACCCTCAGTGAATATCATACTGAACAGGGAAAAACTGAAACCTTTTCTTCTAAAATCAGTAATGACGAGACAGGTTGTCCCATCACCACTGCTATTCAACATAGTGTTGGAAGTCCTAGCCAGAGCCATTAGGCAGGAAAAAGAAACAAAAGGCATTCAAATTGGAAACGAAGTTAAACTGTTACTTTCTGCAGACGACATGATCCTTTATGTAGAAAATCCTAAAGACGCCACCAGAAAACTATTACAAATAATAAAGGAATATAGTAAAGTTGCAGGATACAAAATCAATGTACAAAAATCTATAGTATTTTTATATGCAAACAAGAAAACTTCAGAAAAAGAAATGATAAAAACGATACCTTTTGTGATCAAAACAAAAAGAATAAAGCACTTAGGAATAAACTTAAAGAAAATCATGGACCTTATACAACAAAAACTATGACACTATTAAAAGAAATTGAAGAAGATATACAGAAATGGAAAGAGATTCGTGTTCATGGATTGGAAGAATAAACATAGTTAAAATAGCCATATTACCCAAAGCAATGTACAGATTTAATGCAATTCCCATAAAAATCCCACAGACATTCTTTCAAGAAATAGATAAAAAAAATTATCAGATTCATATGGAACCACAAAGACCCCAAATTTCCAAAGCAGTCCTCCAAAAATATAGTAAGACTGAAGGCATCATGCTCCCAGATTTCATTCTATACTACAAAGCGTCAATAATCTAAACAGCTTGGCATTGGCAGAAAAATCGACATACAGACCAATGGAACAGGATCGAAAACCCAGAAATAAACCCACAAACGTATGAACAGATACGTAGTTTTTGACAAAGGAGCAAAAAATATACAATGGAGAAAAGAATGCCTCTTTAGTAAATGGTGCTGGGAAAATTGGAAAAACCACATGCAAAAGAATGTATCTGGACTGTGAACTGTCACCATATACCAAAATTAACTCAAAGTGGATTAAAGACCTCTACATAAGACCCGAAACAATTAAGTGCACAGAAGAAAGTATCGGTACTAAACTTATAGACCTTGGGTTCAGAGAGCACTTTATGAACTTGTCCCCAAAGGCAAGGAAAGTAAAAGCAAAAATAAATGAATGGGATATATCAAACTAAAAAACTTCTATACAGCAAAGGACACCATCACCAAAGTAAAAAGAAAACCAACCAAATGAGAGAATATATTTGCAAACAATGCTCAACATCACTAGCAATTAGGAAAATGCAAATTAAAACCACAATGAGATACTACCTCACATCTGTGAGGATGGCTATAATCAACAAGACAAGGAATAACAAGTGCTGGAGAGGTTGTGGAGAAAAAGGAACCCTCAAACACTGCTAGTAGGAATGTAAATTGGTACAACCACTGTGGAAGGCAGTATGGAGATTCCTCAAGAAATTAGGAATGGAACTGCCATATGACCCAGCAACCCCTTTTCTGGGTATCTACCCCAAAACCTGAAAACCCTAATTTGCAAAGTTATATGTACTCCAATGTTCACTGCAGCACTGTTTACGGTGGACAAGTCATGGAAACAACCAAAGTGTCCTTCAATAGATGACTGGATAAAGAAGTTGTGGTATATTTACACAATGGAGTATTACTCAGCAATATGAAAAGATGAAATACAGCAATTTGTGACAACATGGACAAACCCTGAAAACACCTTATTAAGTGAAATAAGTCAAACTAAAAGAATCAAGAAACATATGACCTCACTTATAGGTGAAATATAAAACTGAAAGGAACAAAGAAACAAAAACTCATGGACACATTATTCAGTGGTTTGGTGGTTGCTTGTGGGTGGGAGTGGGAAGGGAAGGGGAAGGGCTGGGGGGGCATGGCGAGGGAGCATTAAATGTAAAAATAAAAAATAAACAATACAAAAAAATGAAACATTTTGGCTTGTATATATGATAAATCATGTATATAAAAAAGTAACAACAGTTTATACTCCCTACTGAAATATATTCTCACTCATATTGGACATTACCAAATTCTTTAGTCTTTACCAATATAAAATGTAGAAAAAACTTTCTTAAAAAAAGTTAATGAGTGTGATTTTGACTTACATTTATTGAACTAGGCATGATAGCTAATGTTTATGACCATTTAAATTTCTTTCACTGTGAACTGCTATTCATATCCTCTCCATAGGATTTTCTTACTGATCTCTAAGAGCCTTTATGGTATTAGCCACATTTGTTTTAGGTGTTGGAAATATGTTCTCCGTTTCCCATCTAATTTCCCCCCAAATTAAATTCATGAAATAGCCTTCTAAACACATCTCACTGCAAAAATGCCTCTAAACTCTGAACTATCCTTCACTATACCACCAAAATTGTATTTCTAAAATGCAAATCTTATGTTTTAACTTTCTATGGTGAAACTCATTGTTAACTGCCCAACATTTTTCATCCTCATCTCTAATAATCTGCTACTCTGTGCTCTAGCTATCATATAGTTAATAGAAGTTCATGACTACTTGGCATCCTTTCTTTAACCAATATTACCTTCCACTCCCTCAATACAAAGTTTTACCCCTCTCATACTTTACACACTAGGTAAAATCTCCCTAAACTCTTCAGGTAGAATATTTGTTCCTAACTATACTTTACATATAAAACTTAAACTGCCTTTTAGTTATTATTATGACCCCCTTGGAGAACAAAATGTATCTTAATTTTTTTGTTCTCCTGTACATAGTAGTCTCCAGTAAATGTGATGATAGGGTGACCTATACTGACAAAATGTATTGGTGAAAGAATACAAGGGATCAGAAAGTCTCAGCAGGGGAGCTGGGGTGGCTCAGCAGGTTAAGCGCTTGCTTTGCTGCCCTAGAGATTGAGGATCGAATCCCGGCCCTGCCCCATGTGGACCCATATGCTGAACTGAGGTGTGCTTCCCATGTGGGAGGCCCTCAGTTTGGTTCTTGCTCCACCCCCCCACTTCAGCCCCTGGATTGAGGGGGTGTGCCTCCCATGCAGGAGGCCCCCAGCCCAGTTCCCACCCTGTGTAGCTCCGTCCACCAGTGTGAAATGAAACCATGTCGAAAACTGATGATGTACAACTATGGAGACAGATCTGGGCCCTCCCACTTGTCTCTATCAAAAACAATAAATCTTTTTTTAAAGATGTATTTTATTGATTTGACAGAGAGAAACAGAGACAGAGACAGACAGAAAAGGGAGGGCCCAGAGCAGTCTCCATAGTTGACTTGAGTTTTCCTTATAGTTTCACTCCACAGGCGGGCACAGGGCTGCGCAGGGCAGGAACTGGGCTGGGAGCCTCTCACATAGGTCCCGGCAAGAACTGAACTGGGGACACACCCCAGTTCAGCATGTGGGTCCGCATGGGCTGGGGCCGGGCCGTGATTCGATCCTCGGTCCTCGGGGCTTCAAAGCGAGTGCTTTACCCACTGAGCCTTCCCAGCTTTCCCCAAAACAAACAAAACAGAGAGAAAGAGAGAGAGAGAGAGAGAGAAAATATCAGGGGACAACTGGAAGGATGGTGGTACTTCAAAATGACACATGGCTTATTTTTGCTAGCTTAAAACAATTAACAGAAATCAGATTTACTGAATGACTGAAATGGTATTAACACAGAGTGGACAACAGTAAGTGTGTTTCAGTAAACCAAAGTAGAATGATGTTATAAAGTGTTATCAGTGAGCTTTATAAACTGTGATGAGGTCAATTTATGGCTTTATTAGGTTAAGAAATTTGCTCATCAAAGCCCATAGCCGTTCTTACTTTCATTGACTTCAAATCCCACTACTTAAACACAGACATACCTTTCCTACATAGGCAATTAACCAGGATGGACACAATTTGTGGTTTGTTTAGGCCCTCAATTTGTTTATCCTTCCAGAGAGAAGTCAATTAGGAAGCCTGAGGTTCTGAAAACAGCACCACTCAGGAATTAAGCAACCTGGGATTTCACCCCACGTTCAGAAACTACCTATACTTGTTTCTTCAAGTTTCTTTCTCCCTTCAGAAAAGAACCTTCCATAAGGACAGTGGTTAGTCAATAGCCTCCAGCTGCTGTATAGATCCTTTGGGATCTATAGCCATGTTCCAGAAGAGGCCATGTTTCCCCGGGGGAGCACCCAGTGCATGACCAGCACTGCAAAGGTACCAGGGCCTGGCCCTTTCCGTTTATTGAGGTATTCCTCTCTGGTCAATCCCTGCAATGGAGCTCTCCACAGAGCTGCCAGATTCTCACAGCTGCATCATAGTCTGAGTCTCTTCCTACTAAATCCTACTTCTTTTTTTTCCTTTAACAGGTGTCAAACCTGCATCAAGGTCTACTTGTTCTTCCCCTATCCTGCATAGATGCTATCATTTAATAAATCTCTTTCCCTTTTAACTCTATCTTGGCACCTGCTTCACTGAGGACCTCAATGACAACAACAACGTATCCTATGCTCCAATTCCAAGGTTTACTGAAATCTAGCTATCACGTATTGCCAAGTTTCCCAGAACAGTGACAGGGCATTTAACGAAATTACAAATGGGCTTTTACCCTACAAAGAAATGTAGATTATAAAGTCTCTTCAAACTTTAAAAATTTTACTTCCTTTGAGGTGCTGAGCAAAAATTAATTTGGCTGAACCAACTAAATATTAAACATGCAAAATCTATCAAAAGTACTTACATAACTGTGTTGTCATCCACTAAGATATCACAACCATGAGCAGGACACGAAATAGTCTGAAAAAGATTGAAATTTACTGAACGCTTATCATTGCCAGGCACTTTGCTAGGTTCTGAAGATACCATTTCTATTAAAGGAAAGGTATGTTTATGAATGTGTTTATCACAATTAAGTAATTAGAACTGCTGACCTGAATAATTGGTTTTTCAATATAAAATGTGAAAGCCAAAAGCAAGAGATCTGAAAAAACTGCTAAAAAAGTTGAGAAGCCTAATATATACAAATGTTAATGCCCATTGAGAAAACATTACCCGAACTGGAACTTTAACTGGAATGCCACAACGTAAATAGAAAAAAGCCTCAGTTATCATTTGGTTGTTTTAATCTAGAAAAATGTTCCCACACAATTCATAGCCCAGAATGCTTCACTTGTTTATAATATGTAAGGATCTAAGCACTATAGGAAATCAACAAAAACTAAAATTAAGAAAAAAAAAAAAGAAAAAAAAAAGAGCATCTTTACCTGTCCCATGCCTTCCTCCATTATTTTGGTAGTTAAATATTCGCTCCAGCACTGCATACAAAACTTATGTCCACATTCAAGGCCAGTGAAATACTGCAACAAAAATACATGCACTTTTAAGACATTATCTGAAAAATCTCTATACACAATGACTCAATAAAGCTCTATTAGGTCACATTTTTTCACAGTGGCTAAAATATACAATTTGACAAGACTAGAAGGGCTCCTAAAGCAAACTTCTAGGTGGTAAATGTAGACATACAAACACAGTGAACACAAAATACCTAATGAGAAGTGCATCGAGAGTGAACATTTATAGTTTTTAGGAAAGACAAGTTTTCATTAAATATGAGAATATGTCATATACCAATGAGCATATATATGAAAAGATGCTCAAAATCAGCCAGCAGGAAAATGTAAACCAAAATGACAATGAGACACACACATACTTCACACTCACTAGGACAGCTACAATCAAAAAGACAAATAACAGATGTTAGCAAGCATGTGGAGAAACTAGAACCCTTACACACTGGTGGAGGGGGTGGGGGGTGTAAAATGGTGCAGGAAATCTGAAAAACACTGGCAGCTTCTCAAACAGTTGAACAAAGTTACCATATGACTCAGTAATTTCACTCCTAGGTACATAAACCCAGAAGAAATAAAAAACCTATGTCTACACAAAAACTTGTATACACAAATGTTCACAGCAGCATTATCCATAACAGCTCCTAAATGGAAACAATTCAAATGTCCATCAACTAACAAATAGATAAACAAAACATGAAACATCCAAATAGAATATTATTGTCATAAAAAAGAATAAAGTATAGATACATACTATATAACATGGATGAACCTTGAAAACATTATGCTAAGTCAAAGAAATCAGTCACAATAGACCACATATTGTTTGATTCCACTTTATTTGAAAGGTTCAGAACAGGCAAATTCATAGAAAAAGGAAGTACATTAGTGGTTGCCTAGGGCTGGGAGGGTTGGGAGAAAATGTAAAGTGACTGTAAAAGGATCCAGGGTTTCTTTTTGTGTTTATGAAAATGTCCTAAAACTTACTGGTTAAAGGTTGCACAACTGTGACTATATTAAAAATCACTTTACACAGGTATATTGCATGATATGTGAATTATATCTCAATAAAGAAGTATCTCACAAATATAGAACACCTTCATGGAGCTGCATGGAATGTAGCTAACCTAGAAAATAAAATCTTATGGAAACCAAAAGATTTATTCAGATAACTAAGAATAAGAGTAACCCTGTGGTCTAATCTTATACACGCATTACTTATATGATTTGAAATACTATTAATTTGAAAAATGGTTAAATGAAGCATACTATATCCTGTAATGCAATATGAAGTACTTTAATATTAGAATGTCTACAGGACTATGTTTTAGAAAGACAAGTAATGGTCACCCATTTTAAGAATATTTTATAGTATGTATTACTAAATTATTTTTAAGTGAATAAGTAATACAGTGTCATGGTTAAAAACAATTATTTAATATGAGTAGTATGAGTTTATGTTAAAAAGTAAGTCTCCCTCACACCCCCATCCTTGTCCTCTACTTCTCTACCCAGAAGTCATTACTATTTCCAACATCTTATGTTCTTTCCCAGAAATGTTCTAATCTACACAGGTACACACAGAGAGAATACCACACACTCTATCCTGCATCATGGTTTTTAAAAATTATTAAATAGAGTTAATAGACACTGAGACTATTTTTTGCCTACTATGCTACTGCACTGACAATATATATGTCTTTGTGATCATATAAATGTATCTTAGGACAATAAATCTATACAAGTGAAATTATAACAAACATGTTTACAATTTGATAGATGATTATCAATCTTCAAAGAGGTTGTAGCAATTGATACTGTTCAAGACAATCTAGTTGCTCACACCCATGTCAATATAGCGTACTATCTAACTCTGATTTCTGCCAGTGGAACAGGTGAAATGAACCAACTTCATTAGTTTTTATTTTAATTTCTTTAATTATGAGTGAAGTCTTAACATCTGAAAAACTTTAAGCTGTATTTTTTTTCTGTGCACTCTATTTTCCCCATTTTTCATGTCTTTTTCAAAGATGTGTGTGTGTGTGTGAGAGAGCGCGAGAGAGAGAGAGACAGAGAGAGAAAGGGCCCAGAGCAGTCTCCATAGTTGTACATCAGTAGTTATGACATGGTTTCATTTAACACAGGTGCATGTGGGGACATGCAGAGTGGGAACGGAACTGGGGGACACACGCATGGGAGGCTAGAACCTTCAACGTGGAGCCATCCCTGTGGGTACCAGTTAGGCGGCAGTTCAGCATTTGTGGTTGCATGGGCTGGGGTGGGGAATCAAACCCCGGACCTTGCAATTGCAAGGCAAGCACTCAATCACTGAGCTATCCCAGTGTGCCCTTTCATGACTGTTTCTTAATGATTTAGTGGGGATTTTCACTTAGGAAATTAGCCATTTAAAAGTGTGAAAAGTACGATATTTTTTGCCAGTTTCAACTTTGAATGTTCACATTGTGTTGCCATGCAGGTTCTTTATTTTGTAGCAAAATGTATTAGTTTTAAAATGTATGGCTTCTATTAATAAATTAATTAACTCTGATATGAGTTAGGAATGAATCTAAATTTTCACCTCAGATGGCTATCAAATTGTTCCAACACACCTGAGTGAACAATCCACCTTATCTGAAATGAATCCTCTTACACTAAATTCTCCTCATATATATTTGACTCTATCCTGTTCCACTGCACTATTCTTGTATTTGGTAGGGCTAATTCCCCCCATCCCTTATTAATCTATTCTTCTTTTCCAATATCTTACTATTATTCTATTATTTTATCTTTTCATATACTCAAATCATCCTTTTATTTCCTTTAGCATTTAAAGGTGTCTTCATAGAGATCTTTCACATTTCTTGCCGAGTTTAATCCTAGCTCTTTTATTTTGTGTGGCTGTTACAAATTTTAATTTTTATTCCATTATATTTTCTAGTCAGCTGTTATTTGAAATACACTCATGAAACCTCTAATGCTTATGGTGTTAGATGCAAATTGTCAGGATACAAAATTCCATATTATAGCACATCTACTATATAAAGAAAATGCCTAAATGCACCCAGGAAAGAAAACATGTCAGAGTCCTGAGACTGGTTTTACAGATCAAATAAAATGGAAAATATCAAGTTTAAAATACAGTGCTATTCAGAATGATGATGATTGTAATTCGGTTACAAATAAGTGAAAGCAAATATTCAGGAAATCAATACTCTTGTCCACTAGAAAAAGACCTGGGGAACAAAATCTATTCTCATTGCTCCCTACCAGTGAAGGATATCTGGCACGAATTTGTTGCCACATCACTAATGGAGTATAGAATTTGATTTCAAGGCTATAATGAGGAGCATTCAAAAAAGAACAAAATAGAGTAGAGTAATAAACAAACAATTCTAAAATGTTTTATTCATAATTTAAAAACATACATACATGTTCATGTGCTGTATTTTTTTTTTCCAAATAAGAATCCTTCAGACTGAGAAATTAAAGAGCACAGTGGTTACTAAATAATGACTATAAGTAACATTTCTACCTTAGAGACTTATATACCAGAGCCCATATAATATAAAAAGGTAAAAAGAAAGCTTTTGATTCTTGAAAGACTTCTTTTCAATAACTTATCTAATTAAATAGGTAAGTCTAAACAAGATAAATTAGAAAAATAAATCACAAACACATGTCAAAGATAAAGCAAAAACTAACCTGTGGTATAGATACATTCATTGTGCTCAAGAGTTGTGTCATTATCATGGATATATAATGTGTCTGGATATCATCCTGTCTGTCTCATTTCCCTTTCCTTCCTTCTTGACATATTTATTCCCTTACTAATTTGTGCTTACCTACTTGGTTTCCTGGGCTTTTCCCTGACTCAGGTGATCAGATTATATACTCATCAAACTTATTTGTTTATAAAATAAATATGACCAAAAATGGACTAAAAATATATGAAATAATACCTACAACAGAAATGAACAGTCCTGAAGGAACAGTACACACTCTTAAAGGTTTCAATTATCTCCTTCATTTTACATATACAGCAACTAATGTCAAATAGCACTAAGAACATTAAGAATTATCTTTCCTTCATCAAAAGTTGCCCATATATTCTCTAAAGCTGAAGCCATTTTGTTTATAAAAACTGAGCAAATAATCAGAACATCTGCTCCCTTATCTGCAAAATGCAATGAGATACAAAGGAAGATAGGGTAGGACTTAGATCAGATGTTTCAGTGTACACAGGAGAAAAAATAGATTCAGAGGTGCTTTAGAGGTGGGGGATGGAGGGTAGACTGCTCTCTCCATCTTCAACTTTGCCTGTTATCTATTAAACAAACAAAGCTTATTCTTAGGAAATACAAAATATTTATTGCATAAAAAAGAAGATATTGTAACCCAAGCTGTATTTCCTGGTAGTGTGAAGGATTAGCACAACTAGATCTTACTGCTTTGATTCAAAAGATTTTTATACAGTTAAAAACTGTTGCTTTGGCAGGGGGGTGGGGAACAACACAGGATCTACAAAGTTGAAAAGTGATTCAAAGTCTCAGGTAATTGTTTCTAAAGAGACCACACACCAAGGTATAAGCAGCATTTAATAAAAAGGAAAAAAAAAGTTTTCATGTGGCACTGTATAAAGCTAAAGTTGCTTTCTGAAGTATAAAGGTGTTGAAGATATGCATTAATAGAAGGCAAGTATCAGTGTTTGAAGATAGTGGAAATAGACACATAACATGGGAGTTATATAACGTAAGTAATCACTCATCCAATTAATAAAGCTTCAATTAAGAATCTCAAGTGACATTTAGTTCCAAAACTGAAGAGGTTAAAATTATCCTTCTATAATAGTCTAAAAACTGTAAATTCTATTTCATTATAATCATATTTTTCATAATGCTTGGCAATTTCCCTTAACTCTTTAACATACTTCCCAACCTGTGTCGCTGGTTGCTTTCTTGTCCTGTCACTTAAACAGTGAAACTAAGAAAGCAATTTGTATCTACTGCTTTCACTTTTTTCCCCAACTTTGAGGCAATGACTGACTCTTCAGTCCATTCAGTGTGGTTTATATTTTACATCACACTACTTAAAATAACTTCCCAAGATCATCAGTAAACTTCATGTTAATTCTAAATTCACTTTTCAATTACTTTCACTGAAGGCTTTAGCACTATTTACACCAACAATGGTACTTCTTCCTTTGGCTTCTGTATTACTACATTTTCCTAACTACTACACATACAGAGGTTAGTTCAAATGTCAATTTCTGTGGGAAGTCTTCCCTGATCTAAGACTGAGTTGGGTGTCTTTCCCAACATGTTCCCATAGTATCATGCCCTATCAAAGCACTTACCAATCTGAATATGGCATTTTACTTATCTGCCCAGATAAATCTGTATCTAAGGCAGGCATAATACCTTTATTCTCCACTGTGTTGTACTGAATGAATGAATAGTAGGTTTTCCACCATCAGTTACAAATGTAAGCAAAATTGTTATGTTCTCCACTCATAATTTTTAGTTCTAATCTGCTGAGGCTGTTGGTACCAATGACACTGAGAAAGTTATAGAAAATATTTGTAAGCGGCTAGCTTCAGTACTCAAATTATATTTAAGAGTTAAACTAAGGAGAGGTTGACTATAATAGAGCAGGAGGAAAAATGTCAGGAATAAGGAAACCTTGTCAACCTGGGACAAATTATTTGGTCTTAGTATTACCTCACAGACATTTATAAACCATAAACATTACATGAATGTCAACTGGCAAAGAGAATCTGTTAAAGAAAAATAATAAAATGGTCAAAAAATGATTAACGTATTTTTTTAAAAGATTTATTTTATTGTTTGAGAGGTGAGAGAGAGAGAGAGACAGAGACAGAGAAAAGGGGAGGGCCCAGAGCAGTCTCCACAGTTGTACATCATTAATAGTGACATGGTTTCATTCTGCACAGGTGGATGAGGGGCCGGCCACATGAGACAGGAATCAAAACCCAGCCCTTGAGACAGCAAGGCAAGCACGCAACCGCTGAGCTACTCTGGAATCCTGAATTTAATGTATTTTTAATGATAGTACAGATTGTTTTTTTAAATACTCAAGTTAGGATTGTGATTTAAGGAAAGGAAAATAGATACCATATTCAGGCTGAAAGAATTTGAAAAAATATCTTATTCAACCCATTTTAAAGACAAAAAAACAAAACAAACAAAAACAACCCCAAAACAAAACAAAACAAAAAACTGAGAGCCAGTGAGACTAAATGACTTACAACCCAAAGTCAAATAGCTAGTTAGAGCTATAATCAAAATTTGAGAATTTGGAAATTCAAACTAGCATTTTATCAACTAAGATATTTGAACTCATTGATTTTTCTTTTTCTCTAACAGTACTAAACTTTCTTTTAAAACCTCTTTTCTAAGTCCCTGTACATGCAAACAAATTAGTTCCCTTCAAACAGGCCTCTTTAGAGATACACATATAAAACTTCTAAGATAAACAATAAAAAACATTCAATATGTTAAAATATATAATGGTAACAAAGAACTAGTATATAGTAATTACCAGAAAGAGTTGCTTAACTATTAAAGTAGAGAATATGAACAAGAGCTATAATTATTGCAGAATTCAGTTACTGCTTAGATATCTTGAAACATCTTAAGTACATTCCCAGTTAACTAAACATATCTATGCCACAAATAATCTTATGGCTACTAATAAAGTAAAGCTTTCATAGAAAGATAATGTTTACTTAAGCCTAAAATTTCTTTATTAGACACGCCAAAGTAAATCAGCTAAATTCAGTAAGTTTTAAGAGGGATACTTTTACTTAAGAAAAATATCAATTAATTGATCCTAATCCTGCTTCAAACGTTACCACCTGCTATATTTAAGAATCTCTGTTAAAATGGATCTGTGTAAATAAAATTCTTTTGTTATGAAGAATCCTGAAAGCTTCCCAGTGAAATTGTATTAGAGACATTTTATAAGTGTTTTGGATATATATTTTAAAAGCTTAGTTTTAAATCTATTTTAGGTTGGATGAAAAATAATTCTACTCACTGCCTACCTATTACACAATTCTCCCATGGTGATAAATTAAACTCAGAAAAGATTTAGACTTGGACAAATTGCTGCTTTAAAAAACAGATGGGGGAGGAGGAGGATAGAACAGGGCCTTACTCTTTGTCTTCCTTTCCTTATTCTTAATATATATTGATAGGTTACTGCAATCCCAGATTCCCAGATCTTCTTCCTTTGTTTAAATAATGAAAGGTGATTTACCCTCTGAATAGTCAGTGCTAGCCTTAAACTACCAGATACTCACCGAGTTAGGGTAGTTCAAGTAGCAGATCTGACAAGGCATATCCTGTGCTGATGACCTTGTATTCATCTGGCGTGTTCGAGACTTTTTACTTGGATTAATTACATGACACTCAGCAAAGAGCTTCTCCAGGTTTCCATCAAAGTACCTGCATTATTTAAACAGAAAGGATGAGAGCCCAGCAATAGCACACTGTTAAGAGCTCTCCCAAAACCTGATTGTCTATAGGGAAAAGCAATTAACTGAATTAAAATAAACCAAGATTATATATAACCTTTTTTGCTCATAGGAAATGAGTTGTGTAGCTATAGATCAAGTTTTTGTTGCTGTTTTGATATTTTCGACTTTGTTTTTATCCTGGGAAGTTAAGCTACTAGTATTTTAATAATACTATAACTAAAACTTAAGGATGAAAGTTGTACTATCTCTAGTGGCACCTTTTGAATAGTAATGTTATTTTAAAAGTTAGGAGATACTTTATACAAATAAATTCCTTTTATTAATAATTTTAGTTATACCCATTTAAATATACTAGCAAGCAAACCACCTATAAAGCATACCTCACTCCACAAATCATTAAAAAAATTAAATTATTATATGACTTTCATTTTACAAAATAGACTTGCTTTCTAAATATTCATTTGAAATCATTTTTAATTTACTAGGAAAGAACAGGAAGGAGAAAAAGTGTATCTTAAAATGTTACTATACCAAATGACCTATATAATTAGCTTTTTCATTAAGCATAAATTTAAATATACAAAGTAGTTTACTATCTAAGACATCAGGAGGCATGGTATGTATGCCAAGTACTACCTACAGAGTTTCAACTAAACTGCAAACTTCTTGACAGAAGATAGTGGTAAATACTTAGCATAATACGTCCCATTAATCCAGCTGAGACATGGTCACTGACCTCCTTAAATATATTAAGAGAAAAGCAACAGATTAAAAAAAAAGAACTTCAATATAACCAGCAAAAATACTGGTCAATTACTTCAACTTGTAAGAAAACAGGTTTCACTAACTACAATCTTCTTTACAAACAGAATGTTCTCATGTTAAAAAGTAATCGATACTCAAAAGAGATTTTCAGTATTTTTAATGAAGATTTTGTTCAGACATTGTGTCAAAGCACTTATTATATATCCAGAAAAATCATTCAAATAAGAAAAACTCTCCGAAGACTAATAAATTTCTATAAATAGGTACTTTGACTCTAGTGTGTTTCAATGAAATGATCAAATTATCTATCAAAAATGTCAATATATTATAAAAGGGGAACTCATAAAGTTAGTTGTCCTTGATTCAGCTAATCAAAATACATGGAGCAGAAAACTTAAATGCTTTCCTGACAACTTTATCTCTGAGAAAGCCTAAGATAACAGGCTTTATCTGAAAAGTAGAAGCATATGAAACTAACACTAAATATAAACAGGTAAACAAATTAAACACCTTTTTATAAAAATATAGTCATGCTCACAAGGCAAACTTCTGTCACCCAAAACTTGACTACACAAAAATTAGTGACTCCTAATACTACGGTGAATATTCTAGAGTATTTTATGCATACAAAGTAAAATAGACACTTGTCTGAAATTTCATAAAAATATTGTACTCCAGATTTGACCTGCTTTATTCACTAAACAAAATGTAACAGATATCTTTGTCAATGAACATAGATAGGCCTACATTATTTGTCATTGTAGCATAATATTCCACTGTAGGTATTTACTAGAATTTACTTAACCAACCTTATACCAAAGGTCCTTCAGCTGCTCCACACAAACAATCCTAGATTAAAATACTGACCCACATGATAGGGACAAAAAAATATCTAGAGTTAATTTGTATTTCTTTATTAGTGAGGCTGAACGTATTTTTCTGTTATTAAAATATTACTATTATTTTATGAGTTCAGCATGTAAAAAGGAGTAACCCTTTGACTCACGGATTGCTTTCATCCCAATTTCTAACTTGCCTGTCAACCTTGTTTAATGGTGTTTGCCATTTTTAATTTTTATGTAGGCAAATTATCATGCAATCCCATTGTGATTTCTGGATTTCATATCTAATTTTAAAATATCTCTCTCTCTACACAAATATTATAAAAATTCATCCATGATTTAGGCCTTTTCTTTAAACTGTTTTCATTAAAACTGTTCATTCACATGGAAATCATGTTTGTATAATAAGGAGTAAAGCAGGGATCCCATTTCATTTTAATCCAAATGGCTAACTATTTATTGAATGAAGGGTATTTCCTTTATCTTTAGGTCTCAACCTAAATTTCGCTTCCTCAAATAAGTCTTCTTGGACAGTTCCTCCACCCACCCACCCAACAACCAGGTTAGGTTCCACAGGTTTACATCCTCATGGTATTTTGTACTCCTTCCAACTCTCACATTACTAACTCTGTAATCACTATTTGTTTTCTCTGCTAGAATGTAAATCCCATGAGGACTACTACTGTATTATTGTTTTAGTCCTAGTGTTTAGAAGACTCTTATCATTAGCTTTAGTTTCTTTATAAAAGAGTAACTTTTTAAAAATACCACGATAGTAATAAATCTTGAATTCCTTGTATTATTAGTTGTGACACGGTTTCATTCCACACAGGTGGATGTGGGGGTGCAAAAGGCGGAACCCAACTGGGGGCCTCCTGCACGGAAGGTGAGAATCTCCACAGCTATCCTGGTGGTTACCAGTTGCAAGGCAGCTCAGCATATGGATTTGCACTGGCCAGGGTGGGATTCAATACCCAGATCTCTGGGTTGCAAGGCAAATGCTCAACTCATTGAACTATACCAGAATTCCTAAGTATATTTCTTAAAGATAGTTTATATTGGAGTTTATAGCTTTGATCCATACTAGAAACTACTGAGACCGTATAAGGACTTGGGCCCAGGGAGAAGGAATACCAGACTAGCTGATCACAAGAATGTGGCCGTCCCATTTTTCCTTACATAAAAATGAAAATAACTACTATCTCCCTTCTAACCACTTCAATACTGATGTCCAAACCACTATTCTGTGCAAGGTGTGACTCCTCTAGGATCTTCCTGGGGTGATGATGATAAACTGTCCACCATCTTGCCCTGAGAGCACAGGTGCTAACAGTTACCAAGCAACACAGCCAGAAGCGGCAGCCTACTTTTTTTTTTTTTAAAGATTTATTTATTGTTTTTGACAGAGAGAGAGAGAGAGATACAGTCAGAGACAGAGAGAAGGGGGAGGGCCCAGAACAGTCTCCATAGTTGCACATCATTGGTTTTTCCACATAGTTTCATTCCACAGGTGGGCTGGGGCTGCACAGGGCAGGAACTGGGCCAGGGTCTTGCCCCGGTGAGATCTGAACTGGGGGCACTCCCCAGTTCAGCATATGGATCCACACGGGCCAGGGCCGGGATTCGATCCTCGGCCCCCGGGGCTGCAAAGCGAGCGCCTAGCCCACTGAGCCATCCCGGCTTCCCCGGCCTACTTTTTTTTAAAAAGCCCAGTTTGTTTGTTTTTTTCCACCCAAGTCCACCTGTCCCCAGCTTATAAAAGCTGCCAAGCAGAGCCAGCTATGGAGTCAGTTTATAGGACCTTCCTTTTCTCTGTGCTGTTTCCATTATGCTCCAACATAAGCTTAAATAATATCTGGAAATTTTTCTGGGATTTCCTCTCGATCTCTATCTTGGGGAACCCAAGAAGCCCAAAGCAGGTAACACTACCAAAGAACTTTCAAAAATACTAACCAGGTGAACAGAATGGGGAGTTTAAGAACTCACTCATATTGCTGAGTGTAAGAGGCCTGAATGTTGTTTTCTCTTATTAGGTTAAGTTCCATTTCACAAGAAATATAACATTTTAAAATTTGTGTGTTTTTATTTTTAAACTTTTATTTATTATATGATCCATCCAGCAATGGCTCTGCAATGGTTATTTGGAAGATACTAAAATCTAATTTATTTTTACTAAACATAGGTTAAAACTAATACTTAAAACCTATTTCTTATTTGTTAATTTTAAGTAATACCTTGATTGCCATTACAGTAAATGGATCTACACAACTTTCAAGTTTTGGTTGGAATTTGCTGGAGTTTTCCCCAGTTGATCATAATTTTATATAATTTTTTCATTAATTACATTGTTTTTACATTATATAGCTTTTTTCAACAGTGATAAAAATACTTTTTATTTCCTAAATTGAATTATCCTAAGTATTTAGACATAATTCAAACACTTAACTGTATGCAAATGCTCACTTTGGCCAAATTCCTTCTCTCGCATATTGTCCCCCCAATATTCTCTCTATATATTGACAGCATCCATTTTCTTCTGGTACCTATTTGTTACTGAAGTCTGTGGACAAAATAATTTTTCTAATTTCATAATTCAAATCCCTTTTCAAGTGGTACATATATAAGTTTCCTCTTGAAGTTTAGTAGTTCTGTAATAAGCCTGGGCAGATGTTTTCAGGGCAAGGGCTACTTCAAATTTTCTCCAAGTGTCGTGGTAAACTAGCTATTTATTTTATTACTCAGGCAGTCACCCCAAAATTGCTTGGCAATCCACTGGTGGGCAACAACTGATATTGTGCCCAGCCCTGTTCTATAGGATCTATCTTAGCATTTAACTTTTTCTCTTTTGAAATGCCATTCCAGTCTTACTTAAGATCCTTTAGTTATTAAGACAGTCCTGCTTGATTTGTAGCCAACCCAATATTTGCTTATTAGTCCTTTGTATTTACCATCTGCCAATTCCTTCTTTTTTTCCTATCCCTTG
Source organism: Craseonycteris thonglongyai (assembly GCA_004027555.1). Taxonomy (NCBI): domain Eukaryota; kingdom Metazoa; phylum Chordata; class Mammalia; order Chiroptera; family Craseonycteridae; genus Craseonycteris; species Craseonycteris thonglongyai. The sequence goes on along the minus strand of PVKE010004956.1, from coordinate 38,553 downwards.
TTTCTATTTTCCACAGTATCTGCTCTATTTCTTACTGTTGTTGATGTGGTTTTAAATTCTGAGAGTAATAACTTGTCCATTCATTCTTTTTCTTAGTTCTGTGAGCTTTCCTTTTCAATGTGTTGTTTTATCAGTTTATCTTTGATCCCTTACCTAATAGTCTTCATTTAGTTTCCTTAAGAGAACACAGAAGCTCCTCCTTCCCCCAATTATGATAGTTTTATTAAGGATTACTATGCTCAAAAACATGAGTGAATTCTTAACTCCCCATACACTGTTTACCTGGTCACTATTTGAAAGTTACTTCAGTTTGCTGGATTCTATGTACATTCTTCCTTGTAAGAAAAAGGCCAAAAAGAAAAGAAACTGAACTGATTCAGTGTAAAGCACTGAATTCAGACACTTTTGTTAAATGAGTTAACACATATTCTTTCTGCTTCACTGATTTTGGTAAAGCCCATCCTGGGACATGTAAAGCTTATCCTAGGAGGGCATTGCTTCCCTCCATTCCTGCAACCCTTGCCCATCCTTTTGAGAAAACCATACTGATGAAAATAAAAACAGAATAGCACTTTGTTTTCCTGCTCAATCCAGCTTTTCTCCTCAGTAAGGGAAGGGCACAATTAGTTTCCTCACCCCAACTCTCAGATGGCCTAGAGTTCTCTAGAAGCTTCTCAGTAGAGTCTCTAAATTAGCTGTGTCCAATCTTTTAGCTTCCCTGGTCCAAACTGGAACAAGAATGGTCTTGGGCCACACATAAAATACCCTAACAGTAATGATATCTGATGAGTTTTAAAAAATTGCAAAGAAATCTCATAATGTTTTAAGAATTTTTGTTGGGCCACATTCAAAGCCATTCTGGGCCATAGGCTGGATATGTCTACTTAGTCTAAATCCTCTTCTCTCTCTAAGGTTCAGGAAGTGAGTTTATGGAAATATAGTAAGGCCAACTCCAACTTAATCAGCCAATTTTCCAGAATATCTAGGACTTAATTTTTCACTTTATTTAACTGCTAGACAAAAAATATATTAAATACTATAAATTAAATTTCAAGGCAAGAAGTTACAGCCTAAAAACTATGTCTGGTTTAGTGGAGAGGATACACAGGTCCATCACTTGCTAGTGTTTATTTTTGAATTCTCAATGACTGCAGAATCCGTCCTTGCACCAAAATCAATCTTCAATTTTGCCATTAAAAGCAACTAGAGCTTCATACTTCATAAAAAAGACCACTGTTGAAGAAGTCCTTATTTTCACAACAGAAAATAAAAAATGTTAAGCTAATATAAAGTTACAGAGTGGGATTTTCTATTGTATATTCTTAGGTTGTCATAGTTCAACCCTCCTCCCATTACATATTTATAACAAGTCAAGAATCTATTTCTATAAGCCGAGAGGGAGCAAGCACACACATACATGAAATTTTTAAATAATATATTATACACTATATATACAAGTATATCCATATATAAACATGTATATACACACACTTTTACTTCTAAATAACCAAATGATTTTGACTTCAACATTTTCATGTGGCATTTTATGGGTACTAGATTTCAATTTCAAAAGATAACTAAACAGTCACAATTATTCTATACGTTAGTTATAGTTCTGACAAAGCACTAAGAAAGATCTGTGACACTGTCTCTTCTAAGAATTACTTTTTCAACTATCCTTTGGCCTATTAATCTGCTTCTAATGGTGCAATATTTCCTACTTTTAGAAAAAGTATACTTAAGCAAATATGTCAAAGGAGCAAAGGAACAGATTAAGTTGATTTAAATCATATGAATAAGAACTGCCATTATTTATAAAAAGCCAAAATAACATAGAAGGCATGAAAATGAGTTTTAAAACAGCATACTGTAAAAAAACCAGACACACTAGGAGAGGAGGGAGGCTTCCCCTAGTCTTTACATATACACATTAGTTTCAGAGCTTAATCCTCTTTCTTTTTTCTTTTAATTTTTTTTTATTTTTCATTTTTGACAGAGACAGAGAGAGAGATACAGGGAGATGCAGAGACAGAGAGAGAACTGAACTGGGGGAGCTCCCAGTTCAGCATATGGTTCCGCACGGGCCGGGGCCGGGATTCGATCCTCGGTCCCCGGCGCTGCAAAGTGAGCGCTTAACCCACTGAGCCATCCCGGCTTCCCCTTAATCCTCTTTCTATAGGAAGAAGCCAGTAGATAGATACAATAGAGTATGGTAGTATAAGAAAGTTACTAAGAAATATTGAAGTAAACAGTTCCTTATTTTCTGGGAAAGACTGGGAGCACTATCTTACATTTATAAGTCAGTAAAACAAATAGACTTTTAAAACAGTATAATTATAGGATTTTCATAAAAATTTTAAAATGGCTTCTGAAGAATGTAAATTTTCATACAAATTAAAAGATTCACTGCATCTTTTCTGATTTTAAAGACTATTCTTTCAAAAGGCAGACTAAAATTATGTAAGATGACTCATATACAACTGTAGAATTCCAGAGAACTAAAACTAAAAATTTAAGGAAAGAAAGTCTTTTTTTCTAAGAATGACTTTTGGCTCTCATAGAAACAATCTAATGAGGACTTATAGAAGTCTTATAAGAACTGGCTTTTTAATATATATATTTTTTATTGTTTTTGACAGAGAGAGAGAGACAGAGACAGAGACAGAGAGAGAACTGAACTGGGGGAGCTCCTCAGTTCAGCACATGGGTCCACACAGGCCGGGATTCGATCCTCGGTCCCCGGCACTGCAAAGCAAGCGCTTAACCCACTGATCCATCCCGGCTTCCCCGAGAACTGGCTTTTTAAAAAATATATTTATTTTATTGTTTTTGACAGACAGTGACAGAGAGACACAAGGGAGAGGGACCAGAGCAGTCTCCATAGTTGTACATCATCAGTTTTTCAACATGGTTTATGTTCCACACAGGTGGGCAGGGGCCACATAGGGAGGGAACTGGCCTGGGGTCCTACCGCATGGGAAGTACACCCCATTTAGCATATGAGTCCTCATGAGCTGGGGCTGGGATTCAATCCTCAGTCCCCAGGATTGCAAAGCAAGCACTTAACCTGCTGAGCCATCCCAGTTTCCCCCATTCTGGCTTTTTTATGGTAATCTAAAAAATAAATTTAGTTCACCTTTTAACATTAATGTAATATATGTCATTTATAGCTAAATAAACATACTGGTCATGTTTTTTAAGAAAAAGTAGAATTTTTTTGAGATTGATATAAAATTTTACCCCTAATTGGGGAAAACTCAATCTAAAAACCAAACAAACAAAAGCATGATAAAACCTCCTGAGCTTGCCTACTGCTCAGCAAAAGAGCAACTGCCAAAGAAACTACTACTTTCAAGTTGTAGTACTTAAATCTTATTGCACAATTTTTGAGACACTTTCTACCATTTGTTTCTCCACATTTTATCCATTTTCATTTTAAGCCACGTTGAAAGCAAGTGTATTAAGAAACTAAACACAATGAAAAAGACGTAAGATAATTACTAGGCTTGAATTAGCAAAATCATGCCATCTTTCAAAAAAGCTCCCCTGCACCCCATTTATTACAAAAAGTTTTAAATACAGTGGTCCCTCAGTATTCATGGCGGATTGGTCCCAGGACCCTCCATGGATACCAAAATCCACAGTTGCTTGTGTCCCTCATGCAAAATGAAATAGTATTTGCATATAACCTATGCACATCCTATCTTGTACAGGGTCTGACAGAAGTAACACCATACTGTTGGTAAGTCTTGCTCTTATCTTGCAGGAGATGAAAAGCAATTTGAACATTTCACCTAAAATATCATATAGTGTGTCTGAGTGGGATATAGTTATGTTACAGAATTACATGCTTATGATTTTGTAATAAAAGATTTGGTACAGATTATCAGCTCATAATTAAAAAGGGGCATTACTTTTGCTGGACCCTGTACTTTGAATCATCTCTAGCTTATGTATAATACCTAAGCTTATGTATAATACCTAATACAATGCAAATGCTATGGAAGTTACACTGTATTGTTTAGGAAATAATGACCAAAAAAGCCTGCACATGTTTAGTACAGATGCAACCATCACAGACCTAACTACACAGTATACAACACCACATTTTGTTTCCTGATACAGGGTCCAGCAGAAGTTAGGTCCCCTTTTTATGAGCTGGTAATCTAACAAATCTTTTATTATAAAATTATAAGCATGTAATTCTGTAACATAAAAATATCACACTACATGACATTTTAGGTGAAATGTTCAAATTGCTGTCCATCTTGTACGAGACAAAGCAAGCCTTGACGTTACAATGCTGTTACTTCTGCCGGACCCTGTATTTTCAATGTGAGGTTGGATTAATCTGTGGATGTAGTACTCTTGGATACAGAGGGCCAACTATATATACAACAGCTGGCAAGAAAGTATTTAGCCATGTAATATGAAAAATATAGGCATTCATGGCGGGATTTTTCTCCAGACAGCCCAAGGGTCAAAAGAATAGTATTATTGATCTCCCACACACCCACTGTAACATCTAGTTATAAGTATTAACAATTTTGCTAATCAAAAGTTTTTAAAAAATAAGGTTTTATCTTATATGTACTTTCAAAATAGATCTGAAACAATGCCATACATTTAAAAAAGAAACTAACGACTATTCCCTTCATAACAGAGAGAGAGAGAACTCCACACTAGAGGCTTCAGAAGACACAAACACTGGTTTCATATCTATTCCAGCCACATTTAAAGGCATGTATCACCCTTACTGGTAGTTGTCATTGTTCTTTGCCTAGATTATGATTATGATTTCAATTTAACAAATTCTTCTAACCTAATGCCCCTGAAACTTCAGTAACTGTACAGTAATCCAAAACATTATAACTTATTTACACATGTTCATTCTACCTCCAGGAGAAGCTCCAAAGCTTTTAGTATTTCCTTAAGAGCATATACCTCTCAAAATGACAAGAACCAATATTATTTTTTAAAACTTTTTTTTTTTACTTCAAAGAAAATGAAGACAATGGCTTCTACACTCTCTGCCTACAGATGAGCAGCACAACTTAGTAAAGAAAATGAAACAAACTACTTGTGACTCACGCAATAATGGATCTGATTCCAATTAAGGAGAAAAATGGTTCCTTCTAGTATAAAAAGAAGTATCCTTTTATTCTTTTAGTAACAGTGTTCCAATATATTTAATGGAAGTCTTAAATCATAGTATCTAGCTATGCTAAAACTAAGAATAAGCAATCTAAATATAAGACAGTACATAATTAAGACCAATTTCTACTTAGTTCCTTCACAGATTAAGCATTATACATGGAGACTGTACTAGTGAATGACAATGGTAACTACTTTGAATGTAAGGCAGAGACAGCTATTTGCAATATGATATGCTAAGTATGTAAGAGGTGGGAGGATAATGCTAGGGAGTAATAGGAAATAGCAACTAACTTTAAGACATCAAAATATTACTTAACAGTAAATGTGGTTAAGAACTCAAGAGAATAAGGAGATCCAGAAAGCATCACACAAGTTATATATTATATACAGAATTGTACATGATGTATGTGAACATACCCCAGAATGAAATATTGCTGCTCTCAAGGATATACTTAGCTTTTGAGGATACAGGGCCCTGAATAGTCGAGGACATCCCTACAGAGAATAGAGTAAAAGTACAGAAGAATTTCAAAAAACCAGATAGTATAGCTTTTATGTGGTAGAAACTACAAAGGTAATGAAGGTTGTTAAAATAAACTGACATGATCCAAGTTAAATTCAGGACAGATGTGATACCAGAGCCCAGGAAAACAGTGAGGAAACTGCTGGCAAAATGTTAAGATTTACTTGTAAGATACAAAAGGCACCATTATTCCTGCATGATCAAAATATAATCTGAACCTTTCCTTTTAAGGCTGTTCCTTTTCCTATGTCTGTGTACATGTGTCTTAAATTTTTTTTTATTCTGAAATAACACAATTATAGTAAAGTTCATAAACATAACTGAGCAGCTTACAATGTTATAAAGCAAACACCTGTGTATAACTACAACCCAGGACAAGAATGCTACTAAGTACTCCAAACATCCCTTCTCAGTAACAAGTTCTTCTTTCACCAAGAGATAATCATTATCCTATATTTCTTTATAGTTTTACCACCTAAATATATGTTCTTAAGCACTATCATTTAGTTTTGCCTGCTTTTGAATTTCACATAAACAGAACCATAAAGCATAGAGTTTTTTGGGGTTTTTTTTATCTGCCTTCCTTTCACTCAATGATAGTTTTAAAGATTCATCTATGCAGTCACTTGTAGCTCTAATCAATTTATTTTTCATTGCTGAAAAGTTACTATATAAATATATCATAATTGCCTATCTATCTATAGATATTTGCATTGTTAGTAGGATGGAACTATTAAGCATAATAATGCTGTGAACATGTTTATTGTACGTGACTTTCAAATTAGATGTGCATATTTATTTCTTCCTATTGGGTATACACATGGGAGTGGAATTACTGGGTCAAAGATACGCATGTAAACGCTAAGAGGGAAAAATAACACTTTCACATTTCTTTCTAAAATCATTTAATAACTTACCTGTAGACTCCATTAGATTTTCTATGCACACAATTCATATCATCACTGAATATTAACTGTTTAGCATCACCCTTACAACAGTTACACTTTATTTTTCTTTTTGTACTTTACTTGCTAGGATCATCTTCAGTATACTCGTAATGTTTACAGAAGTAAAGTTAAACATCCATCCATGTCTGAACTCCATCTAAAAGGGAAATCTTTTCAACATTTCAGCATAAACTGTGATATTTCTTAACAGATGTTTTTTATGGATTTTAGATATATGAAAGTTCTCTTTTGTGCCTAGTTTGCTAATGGGTTCTTCTTAAAGTCATGAATGATTACTGGTTTTTAGTAACCTCTTCTCTGAATCGACTGAAATGTTTTTCTCATTAGTTTGTTCAAGTAACCAATCATATTAAATTGCTTCGTGTTAAACCAATCTAGCATTCCTGGGATAAACCTGAGTTGGCTATGATGGGTACTGTTTTTATCACTCAACTCAATTTGCAAATAATTATTTTGGGTTTTTAAATTTCTTTGCACCTACATACATGAGAAAATTACATGTAATTTTTTTGGAGGGTGGGGTTAGTATCAAGGTTGTGACAGTCTCATGAAAATGGGAGAATCCTCTTTTTCTATTTTCTAAAAGAATATTAAGATTAGAGAATATAACGTTGGAGTTATTGTCTCATTAAATGTTGATAGAACTTTCCAATATACCCTCCTGGGCTTTTCTTTATAGAAAACTTCACTTTATAAGTTAAAGCCCAATACAGGTTTTCTAGTTCTATGTCAATTTTGGTAAACTGCAAAATTTTAAAGAATTTATCCACTTCATATAGAATTTCAAATGTTGACATAGTTATTCACAATATCTTATGAGTTTAAAAAAAAATATCTGCAGGATTCAAAGTGACATATTTTTTTTTTCATTCCTGATATTGGTTATGTTGTTGTTTTGGTTTTTTTTTATTAATCTCACCACTGTGCCAATGTTATCAGTCAAAAAAAGAAAAAAAAAAACACCATTTGTTGTCTTGATTTCCTCTACCGCACATTTCTTTTCTGTGCTGTTATTTCTTCTTGTATTTTCTCTGCATTTATTTTGTAGGTATGTCTGTATCTTGACATACCTAGTTCATTACTTGAGACTTCTAAGATAAACTCTTAGTTCATTATTTGCCTTATATATGCATTTAAGGTTATAAACTCCACCCTTAAGCACAACTTACACTGCATTCTACAATTTTCCCCCCCTAATATTAAAATACTTGCTTAAATAATTATGAATAGCATTTGAATTTCAATCAATATTGATAGGAACTTAAAATGTTGGCTTGAAAAAATTCCAAGGCTAGGTATAACATAAAGCCATTTATATTAAAAGATAGCACTATTTGTGAATATATTTTCTGTGAACACAGCATTCTAAGTTGGCATTTATTTTCTTTTAACTTACTGAGGTTATCCCACTATCACTTCCATTGCTGCTGTTGAGAAGTCAGCTGTTCTGTAGAAGAATGTAAGTATAATATACGAGGGTTGTATGGAAAGTTTCCAGCCATGTAATATGAAAAATAGAGGCATTTATGGCTGTATTTTTTCCAGACAGCCTTCATATCTTCTATATTTCTTCTCTATATACCTTACATATACACATATACTTTTATTATTTGAAAGTAATCTTTCTTGCATCTGATTACATAACTTTATGGTTTTCTCTGTATCTTTATTTTTGCTATTGTTTTTTATAGTTTTACTATGATGTTTTAAAAAGTGGATTTCTTTTTTACCTCATTTCATATACTCTTATATACTTTGGTACCGAAATTTCATGGTCTTACCAGAAAGTAAAATGAGAAAATTTTCACAAAGGTCAAAATTTCAATCTTATTGGACTATATAAGGGGTCATCAGTTAAAATGATGCAATCAGATTTGAGACATGTTAAAATGTAAAAAAAAAACTATCTTGGGATCAATAAAATTGTACCGTATTTTCCGGCGTATAAGACAACCGGGAGTATAAGAAGATCCCCTAATTTTACAGTTAAAACATAGGTTTAGGTCTATATTCGCTGTATAAGACTACCCCCCCACTTCCGAGGCTGTAGTCTTATACAGTGAATATACGGTAGGCCTAAACCTATGTTTTAACTGTAAAATTAGGGGGTCGTCTTATACGCTAGAAAATACGGTACGTATTATACTGCATGGGAACTGTTGCTGGCTTCTTAAATCTGTGACACTTTTACCAATCTGGAAAATGCCCTATCCTCTCCTCTCTTTCTAAGACTCAATGCAATCTTCTCATTGAGTTCTCTGTATTTCTTAACTTCTCTTGTGTATATTCTATCTTTTGGTGTGTGTACTTAATTCTAGGTGGTGTTTTGATCTTTTAGTATACTAAACCTCTTGTTAGCTATGTCCAATTGGCTGTTAAACTAATTCATTGGATTGTTCTTACTTATTTTGCTTAGTTATAGAAACAGTTTCTTTCAAATCTGCATGATGGCTCATACTTTCTAGTTCCCTGCTGGTAGCATACCCATTTTAGACTAAGTTTGGCAATTTTAGTATCTGGAATCCCAAGTTTGTATGCTTTAATTAGAAAATTAGTTTGAGGCCTTCATGATCATTCCCTAGAAAAAAAATTGCTATTATCTTGTGCCTAGGTACATTAACAGGATGAGATCATCTTAATCCAAGTACAAGGCGTTGAGGTTTTCAGGGGCATTCAGATTACATGAATACTATCTTCAGTCTTTAGAAGAGCTGGTTCACCTAACCCTCCCTCTTGGTGGGCTTAAGACTCCAACTTTTCTTCCCACTAAACAAAGGACCAATAAAAAAAACACAGTTTAGTTTCCTTGGATCAGAATATACCTCCTGGGGGCATAGCAGAGTAGAAAGCTTGGCACAGTACAGAAGATTTCCAGATTCTCTCAGGACTTAAATCCTCTATTTCTATTTTACTAATTCTCTGATGTTTTGATTTTTAAAAAGATGATTTAATATTCCATCTATTTAGTGGGTGGAATGGTCCAAATTATCAGAAGTTTCCCAGAGTCTTCTATATTTTCTCTTAGTTAAATCTCAACTTTCATATCTCTTTCATCTACACTGCTTTCAATGAACTGTTACTACTATCCTAAATCAGGTCAACATTTGTATTTAACTTGGATTATTAAAATAATTATTCAATTGGACTTCCTGCCTCCAACCAGATATATTGTTACTAGATTTTCCCCCTGCAATATTGCTCTTACAGCACATTTCTCCATAAAACAACCCTCAACGGCTTTCCACGTAGCAGAAAGAAGTCCAAATTCATTTGCATAGAATACAAGGTCCTCCATAATGTGCTTCCTATTAAACATGTCCCATCATTTCCCCTCTACATGTATACCCCCAACTCTAGGTCTCATTACCATTCAACATGTTCCTTAAACTTCTTCCACATGACTTTTTCCTGAACCTGGAATGCCCAGGTTTCTACATCCCCCTGCCCTTCTAAGTCCAATCAACTGTCATCTCAATTAACTCTTCTCCACCTGAGGCAGAAATAACCTTTAATATATTCCCATAGAGCTTTAGCTCTAAGTACCCTGGGGGTATAAAGTGTATGATACATTGTTCCTCTTCACCACCAAACCTCTGCTCAATGTCAATGTCTTACATACAGCTAATATTCAAAAGCATTCTTGAATTTATGAAGTAGTGAAGTAGCAGAAATAACAGAATAGGTAAAAGAAAAATAACTTCACATGAGGTAACCAAGGGAACAAATTACTCCAAGTTTAAGCAGCTACTAGGTGATAGAGCTGAGATCCCATGTTCTTTAGCATTATGGCATAAGATAGCACATTTGCCACTTTCCATGCACTGCTCCCCAACAATGCCTAAATTGTTTAAATAGGAAAAATCCACTATTCTGTACAGAATAGTGATGTTATCACAAAAGCCAGGCTTCTGACAAACCAAATTTACTTTCACATAACAAAAGTTAATTGTGAAATAATATATTACTTCCAATGTGGCTACTAATGTAACATACTCACACAAGTGTTTACCTAGTACCATAAAAATTAAGATAGGATCAAAGCACAGATAAAAATGTTGGCTTTAAAGACGTAGGCCAGATACAGTCATTGCTGCAGTTTCGACTCTCTGATTTGCTTCATCTGAAGGATCATGGGAAGAATCTAATGAGTAGAGAAAATTCTATTTAACTAGTAAAACAGAAAGGAAATTAATTGACAAAGTCAAAAGCAGAAGGCAGGTAAGAAAGAGAATGGCAAAGGTCTGGGAAGCTGCTACAAGAATTATTAATAAGAGTTCAAATAGTTAAAATGGTCCCCCATCCACCAGCCCATCCTCCCTCTCCCTTCACCAAAATTTATTTTTTTTAAATAACAAATCACTTGTATTTAGGGGTCACAAAAATTTGTTTAAACTGGACTAAAAGTCTGGAGGGAAATAAGGAATTACTGGCAGGAATCTATTTTTAAATATATTTTTTTTATTTATTTATTTTTGAGAGAGAGAGAGAGAGAGGAATCTATTTACAACTCTATTTCCCTCACTGTACAGGGACTATGGCTCACTAATGAATAAAAGAAACACTGATATGGTTGGCATATGGAAATGAGAAAAAAGAGTAGAGAGGATGAAATGTAAACTACTTCACCATTTTGACTGGGATAAACTTTATCTTTAAGTAAGTCAAAATGACACATGTATACATTCCATATATTACCAAGTGGGAAGCACGATTTTTTTTAATGCCATGTAACAAAAATTATCGGTCATAATGTCTACTTTTCCTTGTGATTCCTAGGATTTTAAATAGTTACAAGATTTTTATACTTCATCTTATTTTTATGCATTCATTATTCTTCATTTTTAAAGATTTATTTTTATTGCTTTTGGCAGAGACAGAGAGAAGGGAGAGGGCCTAGAATAGTCTCCATAGTTGCATGTCATTGGTTTTCTACAGAGATTCATTCCACAGGTGGGCGCAGGGCTGTGCAGGGCAGAAACCAGCCAGGGGCCTCCCACATAGGAAGCTCGCCCCAGTGAGACCTGATATGGGTTCGCAGGGGGCAGAATTTGATCCTGGGATCCGGGGCTGCACGACGAGCGCTCAATCCACTGAGCCATCATCCAGGCATCCCCTATTCTTCATTTCTATACTCAAGAACTGGGAGATGCTCAGTGTCACTGCTCACTTACATTGTTTTTATTTTCCAAGGGTATTAAGGTGGGAGGGGGAGGAACGGAGGAGGGCCTGGGGATTGGTAGTTTTTTAAAGTTCTCAGGGGATTCTAACAACCGCTTCCTCAGTTGATTCTCTTGGGATTCCTAGGTAGAGGATTATGTTGTCTACATAAAATTTCCTTCTAATCCTCATACCACTTATTTAATTTTTGGGGTATTATTTTATCAGAACTTTCAATACATTTAAAATAGTGGTAACAGCCAGTAACCTTGTTTGATTTTAATGGGCATGCTTCTAATGTTTCAACATTAAGTATAAATTTGCTGTAGACTATTAGTTGATACCCTTTATGAAGGTGAGAAATTACCTTCTTAGTGTGCTAAAAATTATTGTTTCTAAGTCATGAATAAATACATAATATTATCAAATGCATTACTGGTATTATTATGATTACCTTTCGGTTTCTCTTCATTAACCTGTTAAAGTAGTAAATGCTCTAGATGAGTTTTCCTCCCAATGGCGACCTATTATTCTTCCATGCCTAGGAGAAATCCTACTAGGCTATAAATTCATTCAATTCAATTAATTATTATTTTATTTATGAGTTCAATAGCTAATATTTATATAATGATGTTTTTCTTATGCTGTCATCTTTGTCAATTTTTGTAATCAGGATTATTTCAATTCTGCTAACATGAGTTAAGGATTTCCTTACCTTTTTCTATGTCATGAAATAACTTTCAATAGCACTGGCAATCCCTTTCAAGGTTTATTAGATAGAATTTACTCATAAAATCATCCAGTGCTTTTTAGAGGAGAGGTATATTCTTTTTAGTATACTTACTACACTTTTGTATGGTTATTATTCTACTTCTTTGGGGGGGGGAATAGGCAATTTAGATAATTTCCATTTCTAAACTTTCAAATGTACTGGTAAAAGTGGTATACAGTATTTGTTCATAATTTTAAAATATTTTTCCTATCCATAATCATGCATTACCAATACTGTTTATTTGTGCTTCCCCCCTCCCCCCACTCCCATTACATTTGCCAGCAATGTATTGCCCCCTTTACTAAAACAGACTTTACCTTTTTAAAGCAGTTTTAAGCTCACACCAAAACTGAGCAGGAAGTAGAATGTTCCCATATACCCCTGCCCACACACATGCACAACCTTCCCACATCAATATCTCCAACAGAATGGTACACTTGATGCACTCAATGAACCTATGATGACACATGATTTATCATTCAAAGCTCATTATTTACACTAGGGTTCACTTTTGGTGCTGTGCATTCTAAGAGTCTGGATAAATGTATGGTGACATTTTCCCACTATTACAATCTCATACAGAATATTTTTACTGCCCTAAAAATCCTTTTGGCTCTGCATGTTCATCTCCTCTGCTACCACCACCACCCTCTGGTGATTACGGACTTTTTTTTTTTTTGTCTATAGTTTTGCCATTTCCAAAATGTCATATAACTGGAATCATATAGAATGCAGACTTTTCAGATTGGCTTCTTTTACATAGTAATATGCATTTAAGGTTTCTCTGTGTCTTTTCATGACTTGAGAGCTTATTTCTTCTTAGCGCTGAATAATACATTCCATTGTCTGGAGCTACAAATTTATTCATCCATTTACCTACTGAAAGGTATCTTGATTGCTTCCAAGTTTTTGGCAATTATAAATACAGTTGCTATGAACATCTGTGTGCAGGTTTTTGCATGGACCTAAGTTTTTAACTCATTTGGGTAAATATGAAAACTCACTCCTGGAATGTATGGTTAAAGTACATTTAGTTTTGTAAGAAACTGCCAAACTGAAAGCAAAATGGTTGTACAACTTTGGATTCCTCACCAGCAATGAATGAGAGATCCTGTTGCTACAATGATCAGTTTTTGGTTGTATCAGTGTTTTGGGTTTTTGTCATTCTAATAGGTACATAGTAGTATCTCATTTTAATCAGCGATGCCATAAGTAATAATGATGAATAACTCTTCATATGCTTATTTAACATCTGTATGTCTTCTCTGGTGAAGTATATATTCAGATTTGTGCCCATTTTTTTTTTTTAATTATATTTTATTGTTAAATTTAATGGGGTGACATTGGTTGGTAACAATTAGGTAGTTTCCAGAAGTACAAGTTCACATCACATCACCCATGCATCGCATTCCTATTTTTTATTTGGAGTGTTTTCCTATTGTGTTTAAAAGAGTTCTTTGTATATTTTGGATTACAGTCTTTTATCAGATACCTTCTACAAACATTTTCTCCAGTCTGTGGCCTGTCTTGTCATTCCTTTGTTAATTCTTTTTTAAAGTCCATTTGAAAAAAGCTATCCTTTTGTTTTATTTATTTAATTTTGGTCTCCATTTCATTAATGTTACTTTATCTTAAATACCTACTCTAATCTTTTTGAGTTTATTTTGCATTTTCCTAACTTTCTATTACAAAAACTTAAGTTTGTTTTCTACCTTTCTTTTTCTTATAGAAATACTAATACTATACATTTCTCTGTCCCTCTTCAGCCACAGTCCTTATTTACATGTACTCTCACTATTAAGTTCTAATTATTTTAGTAAGAATAAATATTAATTTTTCTTAGAATTTATTATAGCCTAGAATATGACCAATTTGAAAATAATATACTCTGAAGGGTACCAAATACAAAGTTTGAATTCTATGTTTATTTATTGATAAACAGTCTAAAAGAAAACAGTGTAACAGTTATATGCCAAGAGAGATAATAGAGAGATAGCATCCACAAAAGAATAGTTATTAATGTGAATAAAGTTGGATACTATTGAAATTTAAAGTTCAAGAAGGCTAAATAGCAGAATGGATACAGAAAGTAAACAATCAAACAAAACATAAACAGACTCATAGATACACAGAACAAACTGACAGCTGCCAGAGGGGAAGGGGGTTGGGGAGCAGGGTGAAACAGGTGAAGGGATTAAGAAATACAAATTGTTGGTTACTAAATAGTCACAGGGATATAAAGCTCAACACAGAGAATATAGTCAATAATGTTGCAACAACTATTCATATATATAGTGCCAGGCGGATACCAGACTAATCGAGAGTGTCACTGCATAAATCATATAAATGTCTAACTACACTGTACACCTGAAAAGAATATGAATTAACAATGAACATCAACTGTAAGTAAAAAAAAAAAAAAATTTCAAAAGCTTTTACATTTCTCTGTAAAACGGTATGTTCATATCAGAAAATTCCTGAGGAGTATCTTTTTCAAAAAGCAGGTTAATGAATTAAAGATAAACCTCAGGAACTTTCATAGACTAAAGTAGAAAGACAAAGATAAAATACAGAAGACGTTTTGAAAAAAATCAGAAGACTTGGAAAAGAGGACCAGAAGTTCCAACACATGACTAACAAGAATTCCAGAAGGCATTAAGAAAATAGAGAGGGAAGTTGGAATGGCTCCGCGGGTTAAGTGCTTGCTTTGCAGCCATGGAGCTCTAGGATCAAATCCGGCCCCAGTCCATGTGGACCCATATGCTGAACTGGGGTGTGCCCCCAGTTCAGCTCTTGCTGGGGCCTATGCAGGAGGCTCCCTGCCCAGTTCTTGCCCTGTGCAGCCCTGCGTTCACGTGTGGAATGAAACTATATGGAAAAACCAATGCTCTCAACTATGGAAACTGTTCTGGGCCCTCTCCCTTCTCTCTGTCTCTCTCACTCTCTGTCAAAAACAATAAAAATAAATCTTCAAAAAAAAAGAAAATGGAGAGAAAAAAAAATTGAGGAAATTAACAGCCAAAAATGTCCCCAGACTAAAAACATGAGTCCTCTGATTTAAATAGCCCAAAGGCTGTTTTCAAAACCCATTCCCCAATATCTCAGAATATTAAGAATTTCTCTTAGAGCACTCAAAAATTTATCACATATGAGACTTGACTTAAATGACTAAAGGATATATATAGCCTTGAGGAAAAATAAGTAAATTTGGAGAAAATAGGATGCAAAAACAAAAACAAATATACCAAGTAAAAATACTTACCGGTAACATCAAATGAAAAATTCAAATATCAACTTTATCAAGCTTTGTGAAGAAAGAACAGAAAAGAAAAATGTGCTAAAATATTTGTCTTGTGCAAGGCATGGATATAAATACTGTAATTACTGTTACAAACATAGTTTTGAGTACACACACGCAAATTTTAAGGGTAGCCACTAGAAAAACTAAAATAAAATATGTAACTCTGAAATTATTGGGAAGAGGGGAGAAAACTTGATCCAGGCAACAAAATAACCAAAGAAAAAAGATGATAAATACATAAAGCACAACTTACAATGGCAGTAATTAAATCTAAACATATTAGTAGTCATAAAAGAGAGTGTGGCAGTGCTATTAGGTTGGTGCAAATGTAATTATGGTTTTTGCATTATTGAAATTTGCCGTTTGATATTGGAATACATTTTTAAATAAAGGTGGTTATGTTATATATCATTTTAATGTGCACTTCTTGCTTTATAGATATTATTTTCTGGTAATGTTTATATATAATGTTTCTGCTAATTACTTGCTGCTTATTTTATATTTATTTTAGACTATGGAAATGATGTTAGACAAAAAGCAAATTCGAGCGATTTTCTTATTCTGGCTCAAAATGGGTCATAAAGCAGCAGCAGAGACAACCTGCAACATCAACAATGCATTTGGCCTATGAACTGCTAACAAATGTACAAGTGCAATGGTGATTCAGTAAGTTTTGCAAAGGAGAAGAGAGCCTTGAAGATGAGGAGCAGTGGCCAGCCATAAGAAGTTGACAACAACTAATTGAGAGCAATCATTGAAGCTGATCCTCTTACAACTACAGGAGAAGCTGCCCAATAACTCAATGTCAACCATTCTATGGCCATTTGGCATTTGAAGCAAACTGGGAAGGCGAAAAAGCTTGATAAGTGGGTGCCTCGTGAGCTGACCAAAAATCCAAAAAATTGTATTTTGAAGTGTCAGCTTCTTATTCTATGCAACAACAACAAACCATTTCTCAATCGGATGGTGGCATGTGACAAAAAGTGGATTTTATATTACAACCTGCGATGACCAGCTCAGTGGTTGATCTGAGAAGAAGCTCCAAGGCACTTCCTAAAGCCAAACTTACACCCAACAAAGGTCACTGCCGGTCACTGTTTGGTGGCCTGCTGCTGGCCTCATCTTTATGAATCCCGGTGAAACCATTACATCTGAGAAGTATGCTCAGTAAATTGAGGAGATGCACTGAAAACTGCAAAGCCTGCAGCCAGCAATGGTCAACAGGAAGAGCCCAATTCTTTTCCACAACAATGCCCGACTGAATGTTGCACAACCAATGCTTCAAAAGTTGAATGATTTGAGCTGTGACATTTTGCCTCATCTGTCATATTCACCTGACCTCTCACCAACCACTACTCCTTCAAGTATCTTGACATTTTGTAGGGAAAACACTTCCACAACGTGGATGCAGAAAATGCTTTGCAAGAATTCATCAAATCCCAAAGCACATATTTTTATGCTACAGAAATATACAAACTTGTTTCTCTTGGCAAAGATGCGTTGACTGTGAAGGTTCCTATTTTGATTAATAAAGATGTGTTTGAGCCTAGTTACAATGACTTAAAATTCACAACGCAAAACTGCAATTACTTTAGTAGCAACCAATATCAGACAACATAGGATGCAATGTGAAACTCATTAAATGAGACAAAATAGCGCATACTGACTTAATAAGCATTACTTAAAGATCTATAGGTACCCAGTAACCTATTTTCAGACTATCTATAAAAAAATTAAAATTAACAAGGGGAAACCAAAAAGTTCACACATTTACAGAAGTTTCCCAGAAGCCAGCTACATTTTAATTCATACTTAACACACTTAGGCACAGAATTTGAGAAATACTTTCAGCAGTTTCAATGATGTTATAAACAAAATTTAGAATGTCTTTGAATAAATACATTAATAAGAAATAAAACTTAAGAAACATCACCAACTTCAAGAGATGGTGAGATTCATGGAGACACACTAGTTAAGGAGCACAAGCCCAACAAACCTGAGTTTGAGTATTAATTCCTTGTGTTACAAAACTGAGGTAAATATATTAAATAAGCTCTAAGCCTTAGTTCCACACATCAGTTAAGTAGGTATAATAGTTTCTAGCCCCATAAAGCAGAGAGGGCTCAAAAATGGACAGTTATTATTGTCACTATTAAATTGTAGTTAGGGTACAAAGTGTGAGATACTGGGCCATATTATTGATATTATTTAGTATCTGTTTTACAATACGCTTTCAATTTTAAAATCAAATGGGAAATGTTTTCCACTTATTTTTCACAGTATTTGGGTTCTCATTTTGCAATAACTAATTGTAGTATTTTATTAAAATGAACATTGCTAATTTTAGGCTGATAGAACAAGGATGAGAGAATAAATACCCTACACCACCTTAACAAGTGCTCCAAATTTTCAATCTAAGGAAAAGAAAAAGATTAAGAATGGCATTAGTATTGTCATTCTCCAGTCCCAGTAACTTCTTTCCTTTAAGAAATAGAAACATTTTCAGAGAGAAAATATTTTAAAAATTCACTAAATATTATCTTGCACTGAAACTGGAGAACAGTTTAAGCAGCTATTTTGGTGGTCAGGATACCCTGATAAACTTTGTTATTTTGTTTTTATTGAATAAATGTCATTAACATGTCTAACAGATTTAAGGGCAAGAAACTAGGTAATCAAAAGAAGTAAGTCATTAAAAGAAGATCTTATTTATGTGTCACAAGAATGTACCAAACACTTTTAAAAACTTACTGTTAGTTCTTGGTATTCAAAAAAGATATATATATATATATATATAGAAGATACTGAAGCAGAGCCCCCACCTGACCTCAAAAATAAAATAATAAACATTAAGCCTTAGTTCCCTTAACACTAAATTTATTGCAAAATTTATGAATGGAAAAAAGCAGATACTAGTTAAGCACTGGTTTGTTCACATACTGGTATATAAACCAATCCCTTACATGCTTCTTGTAAATTCTGTTCAGTGGGCTTTCTGTTACTTCTAACTACAAAGCTGATGTGATAGTTCCTTACCTTTCCATTAGCTTCTCTTTATCCCAATTGAAGTGGCT
This sequence comes from Craseonycteris thonglongyai, assembly GCA_004027555.1. Classification (NCBI taxonomy): domain Eukaryota; kingdom Metazoa; phylum Chordata; class Mammalia; order Chiroptera; family Craseonycteridae; genus Craseonycteris; species Craseonycteris thonglongyai. Next base: position 19,601 of record PVKE010004956.1, on the reverse strand, counting down.
AAGGAGTATTCTTGTGATAGTTGCTGGATTCTAAAGGGGGAGGAAAACAAAGTAATTTTAAGGTAATAGCACTTCATTGACATTCAGTAAATTTTTAGGTTGAATTTAAATTTTTATAAAACCCTACCCAAATTTCCTTTCCTAAGGTATTTCTTTATTCCCCTATGAAAATACAAAATTTTAATTATGAGATCAAGACTATTTAAATGTAGTAAGTTACACTAAATGGAAGGTTTCCATAGAATTCTAAAGCAGAAGTCAAAATAAGCCAAAAAGGAATTAAATATAAAATTACTGCATTAAATGAAGCACAAATTAAAATTAACTTCTGTGCAATTAAGATTTAACAGCTGCCAAATCCATACATTATTAAACAATAAAATTTCTAACATCTTATATACTGAATAGTTTAAATGATTTCATTTAATGAAAAATGAAAACATATCTGTACCATGTAATAATTTATAGAATATATAATCTTACGTTATTATTTCTACAAGGCTAAAATAAAATTACAATTCTAATACCTTATCACTCAATCCTGTCACAAATATTTCCATTTCTCATTAACCTAGTGAGTTTACTACTATTTGGGTACAGAATTTTAATTTAAAATGCAATGGGGCCTAAGAGATTAACTAAGCCTCGCTAGTTCAGATACTAGAGCTAGTTACAATATCAGAGCCAGTTTATTTGGATGTAGTGTATAATTTTATTACATCAAGTAACACTTCAAAAAAGGTCTCTGTGCATAAAACTACTTCTATCTCACCACTGTTGTACTATAGTATTTAGTTAACTACCAATTTAGTTAAAAAGTAATCCTATATAAAAACCATGTCATGAAAGAAATCTCTACCAGTTATTCGTAACAATTATCATTTGTTACAGGAAAATTCAAGCATATTCATGCTCCCCAAAAAGCCAAAGATGCATACATGGTAACTCCCATCCACAATTTACTAATCCATTAGTATTCCTTACTTCTTGGACCTCGACCTCCTTATGAACCTCCTTTAACATAACAGTATAGACACCAATAATCTATGAGAGTTATTCAATATGTGGAAAAAACCCTATAAACAGATGTTCAATTATGTGTTTATATTTCCAGGATATATATATATATTGTCATTCCCTGTGTTTTTTTAGAAATGTGATTCAACAACTGATTTTTTAAAACAACCTCAGAAATAAGTCAGACCGAAAGAATCAAGAAACATATGACCTCACTTATAGGTGAAATATAAAGCTGAAAGTAACAAAGAAACAAACACTCATGGACACAGTCAACAGTTTAATGGTTACCTGAGGGTAAGGAGGGGAGGTGGATGGGAGCTGGGGGGAGCGGGGGGAGTAGGGAGAGGGCATCAAATATATAGTTATGGAAAGACAGCTGATTGTGGGTGGTGAGCACATAATGAAATGTATAAACAATGTAATGTAGAATTGTACACCTGGAAACAATGTAATTGTTACCAACCAATGTCACCCCAATAAATTTAACAATAAAAAAATTAACTCAGTTTGATAACAGATTGTCACAATAGAATTTGCTTACATTTTAAATAAAGTTTTTCATTTAGATTTAGTGTCCCCAGTTCAGTTCTCACCGGGGTGAGACCCCAGCCCAGTTCCTGCCCTTTGCAGCCCCAAGCCCACCTGTGTAATGAAACTATGTGGAAAAACCAATGATGTGCAACTATGGAGACTATTCTGAGCCCCCCCCCCTTCTCTCTCTCTGTCTCTCTCTGTCAAAAACAACAAATAAATCTTTAAAAAAAAACAACTTATAGACACAGTTAATATTTAGTGATTACCTGACAGTAAGGGAGCAGGGGGTGGGGAAGGAGAGGGCATCAAATATATAATGATAGAAGGAGAACTGACTCTGGGTGGTGAGCACACAATGCAACACAGAGATGTATTATAGAATTGTACACCTGGAACCTATGTAATTTATACTAACCAATGCCACCCCAATAAATTTAACAAGAAAATTAGAACCTAATGCTGATTTGACAGGAGGCAGAGCTCAGGGGGTAATGTGATTCAGAGCAGCTGTAAATACACTTGGTCCCTTGCCACTCACCTCCCGCTGTGCAGCCTGGTTCCTAACAGGCCACAAACTGATAACTTGGTCCGTGGCCCAAGGGTTTAGGACCACTGATTTACACCCCACAAAGTGGGGTTGATCCCAAATTAAAGGCTGGTTAAACATTCAAACAAAGAAATCAACATTTATTTTTCTAAAGATTTTTTATTGTTTTTGACAGAGAGAGAGAGATACAGAGACAGAGAGAAGGGGGAGGGCTCAGAGCAGTCTCCATAGTTGACAGCATTAGTTTTCCATATAGTTTCACTCCACAGGTGGGTGTGGGGCTGTGAAGGGCAGTAACTGGGCCAGGCGGCTCCTACATAGGCCCCGGCAAGAACTGGCACACCCCAGTTCAGCATATGGGTCCGCATGGGCCGCAGCCAGGATTCGATCCTCGGTCCCCAGGGCTGCAAAGCGAGCGCTTAACTCACTGAGCCATCCCGGCTTCCCCAGAAATCAACATTTTTTTTTTAAAGATTTATTTTGTTGTTTGAGAGGTGTGTGTGTGTGTGTGAGAGAGAGAGAGAGAAGGGGGGAGGGTCTAGAGCAGTCTCCATAGTCATACATCATTAGTTGTGACATGATTTCATTTTACACAGATGGATGTGGGGCCATATGGAACCAGAACCAAACTGGGGCCTCCTATCTGGGACATGAGAACCTTTGCTGCTAAGCCATCCCAGTCGTTACCAATTGAGCTGCAGTTTAGCATATGGGTTTGCATGGGCCAGGGCTGTGAATGAACCCTGGACCCCACAACTGCGAGGCACATGCTTAACCACTGAGCAATCACAGCATTCCCAAAAGAAATCAATATGAATTGCTCATATTAATAGCCTAAAGAAGAAAAACCACAAGATCTTATCAATAAGATGCAGAAAAAGCATGACAAAATTCAACACAGTACTCATAATAACTCTCAGCAAAGTAGGAACAGGAGGGAATTTCCTCAACTCAGACATTTTTAAAAAGTTACAGCTACCATCACACTTAATGATGAAAGACTATGTTTTTCCCCTAAGATATGGAACAAGGCAAGGTTGTTCATTTTCACGTCTATTCAACATCACATTGGAAGTCTTATCAATGCAATAAGGCAGAAAAATAAATAAAAGGCATAGAGAGTAGAAAGGAAAAAATGAAGATGTCTCCAGTCACAGATAACACGACTGTATGTAGAATATTTCATGGATCTACACAAGTTCCTAGAACTAATGAGTTTTATTTAGCAAGGTCTCAGGATATAAGACCAGTAATACATATTTTTTAAAGCAGTATTTTTAAATACCAGCCATACATAACTAGAAATCACACAAAAATTAAAGTACCATTTACAATAGCACCAAATTATGAAATATTTTTGGTAAAAATTTAACAAAACATATGAAGTATCTGTATAATGAAAACTAATGAAAAAATATAGAAACCTAAATAAATGGAGAGATATACACCATCTGCATGGATTTGGAGACTCAATAAAAGTTGTCTCTGTTTCTATAGGGAACTGGTTCCAGGACCACCAAGAGATAGCAAAATCTGAGGATGCTTGAGTCCCTACGTATAGAACAAGCTTGTCCAACTCACAGTCCGCAACCCAGGACGGCTTTGAATGCAGTCAACACAAATTTGTAAACTTCCTTAAAACATGAGATATTCTGCAATTTAAAAAAAATAGCTCATCAGGGGAAGCCGGGATGGCTCAGCAGGTTAAGCACTCACTTTGTAGCCCTGGGGAGCGAGGATCGAATCCTGGTCCCGGCCCGTGCAGACCCATATGCTGAACTGCGGTGTGTTTCCCATGCAGGAGGCCCCCAGTTCGGTTCTTGCCCCCCAGTTTGGCCCCTGGCTCAAGGGGGCGTGCCTCCCATGCTGGAGGCCCCCAGACCAGTTCCCACCCCACGTGGCCCCCACCCACCTGCGTGGAACAAAACCATGTCAAAAACCAATGAAGCTCAACTATGGAGACCGCTCTGGGCCCTCCCCCTTCTCTGTCTTTCTCTGACTCTGTCAAAAACAATAAAATAAATTAAAAAAAAAAATAGCTCATCAGTTATCATAAGCGTTAGTATATTTTCATGTGAGGCCCAAGACAATTCTTTTTCTTCCAATGTGGCCCAGGGAAGCCAAAAGATTAGATACCCCTGGTGCACAACAATGCATACAGTTAGCCCTCAACATCCACAGATTCTCAACGGTGGATTGAAAATATTGTTTTCAAACCGCAGTTGGTTGAATCTGCAGACGTAAAAATCACAGATATGAAGGGCCAACTGCAGTTAAAATATACATTCTTCTCAAATTGATCTATATGAGTATATTCAACTTAATATAAATGAAAATCCCAGTAGAATTTTTAATTTAATATGTACAAAATAATCCTAAAACTTATATGGAATAGCAAAAAATCAGAATAGCCAAAATAATTTTGAAGACTACTACCCAATTTCAAAAAGGTACAGTATTGGCAAAAGGACAGATACACAGATCAAAGGAATGGAAGACAGCAGTACATTCACAAATTATGACAAAGTGATTTATTTCAAAGGTGTTAAAAAATGCAATGGTTTAATTCAAACAGTGCTGAAATAATTAAGACATCTGTATTTAAAAAAAATCAACTTTAACCTATACTCCAGACTTCATATAAAATTCATAATAGATCATGCCTAAATGTAAAATCTAAGACTACAAAACTTCTAGGAGAAAATCTTTGTGACCCTGGGTTACACAAATAGCTCTCAGAATGAAAAGACACCACAGACTGGAAAAACCATGTATCTGACAAAAAACTTGTATTTAGAATATGTATTTTAAAAATCTCAAAATCTAACAAGAAAATAAGAACCCAATTAAAAAAATAAGCAAATGATTTCAATAGACCTGTCACCAAAGAAAATGTACACAGAGGCATAAAAAAAGGGTATATGAAAAGATGTTCAACATCATTAGTTTTTCAGGACACAAAATTAAAACTACAATGGCACTACTACATGCCTATTAGAAGGGGGGGTGGGGGCAGGGCTCAAAGGGGCGACCAATCTGACAATCCCAAGTGCTACAGAGTATGCGGTATGATTGGAACTCTCATATACCACTGGTGGGAATTCAAAATAGTACAGCCAATAGAAAAAAGTTTAGCAGTTTTTTATACAATTAAACATATACTTACTACAACCCCAATATCTTACTAACAGGAAACTGACTCAAGTGACATGAAAAGTTATGCTCACCCTAAAACCTATATGAGATTGTTTGGAACAGCTTTATTTGTACCTGGCAAAAATTATTTTGGCTATTGTAGTTTCCTCGCTATTCCATGTAAGTTTTAGAATCATTTTGCTGATACCTACTAAAAAATTGGAAACGATTCTAAAGTTCCACAACTGGGGTATGGTAAAACAAATTGTAGTACATACCACAAGATGGACTCAACAATTAAAAGAACTACTGACAGATACAACAATATGAATAATCTCAAATGCAAACTTTCAGTGAAAGAAGCCAGATTCCCAAAGGCCATATACTCTACATACTTTATGATTCCATTTATCTAATATGGTAGAAAAGGCAAAACTATAGGATATTATACAAATCCCTGGTTGTTGGGATTAAGGGTAGGGGAGAATTTGAACAAAATGGGAAGAAGGAATTTTATAGGGGGTAATGATAATACTGTTCTATAATTTGATCGTGGTGGTGGTTATACAACTCTAGGCCTTTGTCAAAACTCATGAAACTTTATACCCAAAAGTTTAAATTCCACTGCATGTAAATTAAAATATGAATTGAAAATATTATAAAAGTAATTTAACCTGCACTGTAGCACCTATAATGGAGCTCTGACGGTTAAAAGTGTGAGTGTCAAGGGAAGATCCAAGATGGCAGAGTAGAGAAATGCTGTGCTTGCCTCCCATGAACACATCAAAATTACAACTAAATTGTAGAACCACACCCTGGAGAACCATCTGAAGTCTAGCTGAATGTAAGTTTTATAACTAAGGATATAAAGAGGCCACATGGAGACTTGTAGGCAGGGTGTAGACACAAAACAAGCTGGTCCTATATCCACATGTGTTGGTTGATATTCCAGCCCCACACCAGGCTCCCCAGCTAGGAGTACTTGTGCCAGGAAGAGGTGCCCCCACAACACCTGGCTGTGATAATCAGTGGTGTTTTCTACTAGTCGGGTGAAAAGCAGTGGGGCTTTCTACTGTCTGGGTGGGATGGAAGACTGTGGGAAATCCAGATATCCCATTAAAGGGACCAGGCAGGCACTTACCCTGGGCTCTAGCTTAGGGACAGCAACTTGGGGGTGGAGGGAGGGGTAATCAGAGACATTGGAGAGAACTAAGTTGTGTTATTTCAGGGTGAGGACGGGATGAACAGTCACTATTTTCCCTGTGTAGGGTCCTCCTCCTATGCAGCTGGCAAGCAGGCACCATCTTCACAATCTGAATCTGAACTGGTCTGATGAGCTCTGCTGGCTCTACCCTGGTGATTCACTGAAACCCCACCACACCCAACTCTATACCTTAAGACACTTTAATTGGTGACTGAACCTTATGGAGTTGCAGGTGGCAGCAGGCCTTGGAGTATCCTGGCTTTTAGTGGAGCTACCCCAAACCTGGTACTGGTGGTGGCAGCTGTCCTCAGTTTGCAGTGTAGCCTCTCCCACATGCCTGTAGGCACAGCACAGGGAGCAACCAACCATGGATCACTCTGTAACTCCTATCAGGTACTCCCTGGCCATCAGAGGCAGTGGCTGACCTGGGCCTGCACCGAAGCCCCTCCTAGAGGCCCCAGAACCAACATACTTGGAGGTTGGCTTTAGACCACAGCAGAGCACTACTCAATTAGCCCCACAAGTGGCATACCCAAAGGATGACCTCAACAGGTACTAGAGCCCAGGGGGGTAAATCCCACTCAGTGGGGTAAGCTCCCAGATAGCAGCCCATATAAGCTATAGAGATGGCCAAACCCCACGCTAGTCAGCCTGCGGATCAATTCCACCCATTGATGTGTTAATAGCAATCAAGGATCAACTCTAACAGAAGGGCACACACAGCCCACATAAGGGACATTACTGGAGCACCTGGCTCAGGTGACCAGGGAGACTGTGCCAATGGGCCCTACAGAACACAAGGCCACCCAGCAAGACTGAGACCTAGGGGGTCTACCTAATATAGAGAAACAAATGCAGAGAGGAAGCCAAAATAAGGAAACAGAAAAATGTCCCAAATGAAGGAGGGAGGGGGGGAGGGAAGGGAGGGAGGAAGATGAAATGGAGGCAAGCAACCTACCAGATGCAGAGTTTATACAATAGTTATAAGGATGCTCAAGAAACTTAGTAAGAACTTCAACAAAGATGGAAAGCATAAAAAAGGACACAGTCAGAACCAGTCAGCAGTGAAAAATATAATAACTGAAATGAAGAATGCACTAGAAGGAATCACCAGCAGACTAGATGAAACAGAGGATCAAATCAGAGATTTGGGAAGACAAGGTAGCAGAAAACACCCAATCAGAATAGCAAAAAGAAAACAGAGTCCAAAAAAAGGAGGATAGTTTTAGAGACCTCTGGAACAACATCAAGCATGACGTTCACATCATAAGGGTACCAAAAGAAGAGAGAAAGCAAGCGATTGAGAACCTATTTGAAAAAATAATTACTAAAAACTTTCTTAACCTGGTGAAGGAAATCGACATAAAGCTCAGGAAGTGCAGAGTCCCAAACAAGATGAACCCAAATAGGCCCACACTAAGACACAGTATGTTAAAGACAAAGAATCCTAAAAACAGCAAGAGAATGGCAGTTTGTTACCTACAAGGGAGCTCCCATAAGACTGTCAGCTGATTTCTCAACAGAAACTTTGCAGGCCAGAAAGGACTGGCATGAAATATTCAAAGTAATGAAAAACAAGAACCTACAAACAAGACTACTCTAACCAGCAAAGCTATCATTTAAAATTGAAGGGCAGAGGAAGAGCTCCCCAGAAAAGAAAAAGCTAAAGGAATTCACTACTACCAAACTAGTATTACAAGGAATGTTAGAGAGACTTAAGATTAAAAATATGAATAAAATGGCAATTACATTTCAACAATTACTTTCAATGTACATGGATTAAATGTTCCAATCAAAAACATAGGACGAATGAATGGATAAGAAAACAAAACCCTTACATATGCTGCCTACGAAAGACTCACTTCAGATTGAAAGACACAGACTGAAAGTAAAGGGATGAAAAAAGTTATTTCATGAAAATGGAAACAAATAAACAAAAGCTGGGGGAGCAATACTTATACCAGACAAAACAGATTTTAAAACAAAGGCTAGACAAAAAAAGGACCCAGTAATCCCACCACTTGGTATTTATCTGAAGAAACCCAAAACGCTATGTCAAGGGGACATGTACATCCGTATGTTCACTGCAACATTATTTACAACACGCAAAATGTGGAGGCAGCCTGGGTGTCCGTCGACAGATGAATGGATAAAGAGAAGGTGATACATACGTACAATGAAATATTGCTTGGCCATTGGAAGGGAATGGGTTTTGCCATCTGCAGTGTCATAGATGGACTTGGAGGTTACTGTGCTGAAGGAGTGTGCCAGACAGAGGAATACAAATGCAATGTGACTTTGCTTACATGTGTAATCTAAAGAAAATAAAACAAAAACAAACTAATAGATACTGAGAACATTTGGATGGTTGCCAGATGGAAGGGGATTAGGTGTATGGGTGGAAAAGGGGAAGGGATAAGAAGTACAAATTGGTTGTTACAAAGTAGTCATGGAGACGTAGCATACGGAATATAGTCAATAACATAGTAATAGCTATGTATGGTATCAGAAGGGTATTAGATTTGGGGTGATTGATGGGTGGAGTTGGGGGACAGGGTAAAAAGGTAGAGTGACTATGAAGTACAAATTGATAGTTAAAAAACAGTCACAGGGATGTAAAGTAAAGCACAGAGAATACAGTCAATAATATAGTAGTAACTCTGTATAGTGCTAGGTGAGTACTAGAAAGGAAGTATCACTTCCTAAATTATACAAATGTCTATCAACTACGCTAAACACCTGAAATTAACATAAAATAATACTGAATGTCAACTGTAACTGAAAAATTCTAAAAGGGGGAAAAGGTAAAGGACAATAAGTGACCAAAATTTCCAGGTATAAAACAAGTAACTCATGGGGATGTAATGTATAGCATAGGGAATAAAGTCAGTAATATTGTGACAGTATGGTATGGTGTCAGATGGTTGCTGGACTTAGCAAAGTGATTGTTTCTTTAGGTACATAAATGTTGAACAACTATGGTGTGTACCTGACACTGACATGTTGTTATATTTTTTAATAAAAATATTTAAAATAAGTATGAGTGTCAAAGGGCAATGCCGAACAGAAGAAACACAGATGTCAAATTATTTAGTGCTAGGTACTTTACATACATTATTATTTCATTTAATTCTCGCATCAATATTTAATCCAAGGTAGAGGTTAAATAACCTGACCCAAAATAAAGTAGGTAAATAGGATATGAGTATTAGGGGAAGTTTATACAAATTAATGCTTGTAGCACCTCCCTCAAAGATTCTGATTTAATTGCTTTAGGGTAGGGCCTAGTGAAAAGAAAGAATCCACCTATGTGTGCTACCAAAATTCGTAATTAGTTTAATAGAAAGTCAATTCAAGCTATTAGTTAAAAAAAAGAGCAACCTTCTTCATCCTGTTTTTCTTGGTATTCTTCACATTTTAAAGATATAAACAAACAAACAAAAAACAGTTATTAAGCAAAATAACTATAATCTTAAAACTAATACGGGCAAGCATTTAATTCTTAGGACAATAAAACAACTCAAATATAATCTCAAATCTTCTCTAGTTATAAGCTCTAAAACAATGGTTCTCCATTCTGCCTACGTATTAGAATCTCCTGAGGAACTTTAAAAAGCCCAGTATTTGGGGAAGCTGGGATGGCTCAGCAGGTTAAACACTTGCTTTGCATCCCCAGAGCCTGAGTATCAAATCCTGGCCCCGGCCCAAGCAGACCCATATGCTGAACTGGGGTGTACCCCCAGTTCAGTTCTTGTCGGGGCCTACGCGGGAGACTCCCAGTCCAGCTCCTGCCCTGTGCAGCCCCGCACCCACCTGTGGAGCGAAAGTATATGGAAAACTAATGCTGTCAACTATGAAGACTGCTCTGGGCCCTCCCCCTTCTGTCTCTCTCTGTCAAAAAAACAATAAAAATAAATCTTTAAAAAGACCAGTATTTGGACTTCAGCACCAGCAATTCTCATTCAGTCATTTAGGGTAGACATGAGTATCTGCATTTTTCACCAACAGTTTTTACCTCAAGTTTCCCAAATAATGGTAATATGCAGTCAGAATCAGGAGCTACTACTGACTTCTAAACAGTTTGCCCACTATGGGGGCTCTGAAGTGGCTCTGAAAAGTAAAGTACATGTGTGAACTCCCATATAAATATAGAAGTATAGCAATGTAATACTACAGTACCGGTAATTTGAAGAAAATTACATTCTAGGGTTATAGAAACAGTATTTGCTTTGAAAGTTCTGCTTCTGAATTTTTAAAAAGTAAGTCTGAATATGCCAAATGTCCCAGCTGAGGCTTTAATATCAATGCACTATAATCCTCTACACTTTGAGCAAGTGGTTCTTAACTGATAATACATTAGAATCATCCAAGGAGCTTTTAAAACACTAATGTGCAGAACACACCCCAAGCCAAATAATATGAGAATACTGATGAGGGGAGGAGAATTTTTTTTTTTTAAACCCAAATTAACATACAAAGAAAGGCCTCCAAAGCCTAGATTTTTTATTCATCTCAGTATTTGATCTAAAATATAATTAAATAGGTTATAGACTTCATCTCAAAATTCAGTTTGACAATTTCCTACACAATGGGTACATGTTTGTACAATATGTTTTTATCTAGCTTAATCTATGAGCTCCTTAAGAGTTGCTGATGGCCCAAAATTTATATACTATTGTTTTGTAATGATTTCTTAAACAATATTGGAAAACCCAAAAGCCATGAAGTACAAAAACTTCTGTATAGAAATATTTGTAACACCTACAATAAGAAGTAAACAAACATGCATGTCTGTAAAAGACAAATAACCCAACAAAACATGAACAGTTTTATGAATTCACACAATATAACTGGCTGAAAATCAACAAAATAATCCAACCTCCTTAATATTATATGAGTCCTTTTAATCTACTGCAATGGCTACAATCTTCAACAATGGATAAGATCCAGTGACAAAAGTGTGAGGAAATGGCCCACACCATGTTAGTGAAATGGCAACTTCAGTAAAAACTTTTATGAGAGTAGTTTGGTAGAACTGATCAAAATTTTAAATACACATGACCCAGAGATTCCACTTCTAAGAAACTACCTAACTGAAATATGCAAGTGTAGAAAGAATACAAAAAATTGCATGTGCAAATTATTTGAAACACAACAAAGCAAAAATAACCTACATTTTCACAAGAGCTTGCCTATAAATTATACTGTATCCATACATAATATACTACTACAGGTCTACCTTGATTTATTGTACTTCACAGATACTGTGGGGTTTTACTTTGTTTTTTTACAATTTGAAGGTTTGTGGCAAGCAAGTCAATTGGCACCATTTTCCTAACAGCATTTGCTCCCTTTGTCTCTACGTCATATTTTAGTAATTTTATTTCAAACTTTTCCATTATTATTATATTTGTTATGGTGATCTGTGATCAGTGATCTTTGATATTACTATTGCAATTGTTTTGGTATTGTCATAAACTGTGCCCATAGAAGAAAGCAAACTTAATTGATAAATATGTTTGTTCTGTCTGTTCCACCAAGAGGCTTTTTCTTCCCTCTGCTTGAACCAGTTTCCTTTAAATATAAAGAAAAAATTCTTAAAGGAAATTAAAACTGCTACTGAAGTGAACACATGAATGATAAGAAAGCAAAACAGGTTTACTGCTAACACTGAGGAAGTTTTAGTGGTCCTTATAGATGTTGCAACATTCCCTTAAGCTAAGGTGACCAGATTTTAACATTGGTAAAGCGGGACACCATTGACCAGGGGGGAGGGGGTTCTTGATTAAAAATTTGGTCTATCTCCCGCTGTTCCCTAGCTTGTTGTGCATTCTTTCCAAAAATCAGGACTTTTTTAAAACGATGTGGCACAAATTGTTAAAAATTGGGACTGTCCCATCAAAAGCGGGACGTAGGGTCACCCTACCTTAAGCCAAAGTTTTATCCACAGTGAGATTCTAACTCTTTAACTCTATGAAGGATGAGAGAGGTGTGGACGCTGCAAAAAAAGTAAAGAGTAGCAAGGGTTGATTCATGAGGTTTAAAGGGGAAAAAACAAAACAAAAACAACCATCTCCATAACATAAAAGTGCCAGGTGAAGCAGCAAATGCTGATATAGAAGCTACAGCAAATTATCCAGAAGATCTGGGCATGCTGGAATGGCTCAGAGGGTTGAGTACTCATCTTGTAGCCTTGGGGTCCGCAGACTGTGTACCCACACCGGCCCACGTGGACCCATATGCTGAACTGGGGTGTGCCTCCAGTTCACTTCTCCTTGGAGTAAGCTTCCCATATGGAAGGATCCCATTTCAGCTCCTGCTCCAGGTGTGCTTCCCATGTAGGAGGCCCCCAGCTTTTGGGTCATGCCTCCCATGCAGGAGGCCACAAGGGAAAACAAATGATATACAACTATGGAAACTGCTTTGGACCCTCCCCCTTCTCTTTGTTTCTCTGTGAAAAACAACAACAACAAAAATTTCTTCAAGTTATCCAGAAGATCTAGCCAACATAATTAATGAAGGTGGCTATACTAGACAGATTTTCAATGTAGATGAAATAGCCTTATATTAGAAGTTGACTTCTAGGACTTTCATAGCTAATAAGTCAATGCCTGGCTTCAAAGTTTCAAAAGACAGGCTGACTCTCTTTTTAGGGGCTAATGCAGCTGGTAACTTTCAGTTGAAGTCAATAGTCATTTACTACTCAAAATATCCTAGGACCCTTACAGATTATGCTAAATCTACTCTGCCTATGCTCTATAAATGAACAACAAAGCCTGGATGACAGCATGTCTGTTCATAACATGGTTTACTGGGTATTTTAAGCCCACTGTTGAGATCTACTCAGAAAAAGATTCCTTTCAAAATATTACTGCTCACTGACAATACGCCCAGTCATCCAAGAGCTCTGAGAGATGTAAATAAGATTAATATTGTTTTCATGCTTGCTAACAACATCCATTCTGTAGCCCATCAAGAAGTAATTCTGACTTTCAAGTCTTATTATGAAAGAAATACACAGATGGTGATTCCTCTGACAGACCTGGGCAAAGTAAACCGAAAACCTTCTGTAAAGGATTCAATATTCTAGATGTCATTAACATTTGTGATTCATTGGAAGAGGTCAAAACATAAACAAACATTAACAGGACTTTGGAATAAGATGATTCCAACCCTCATGGATGACTTTGAGGGGTTCAAGACTTCAGTGGAGGAAGTAGCTGCAGATGTGGTAGAAATAACAGAACTAGAATTAGAAGTGGAGCCTGAAAATGTGACTAAATTGCTGCAATCTCATGATAAAACTCTAATGAATGAGGTGTTGCTTCTTATGGATGAGCAAAGTTGGTTTCTTGAGATGGAATCTACCTCTGATGAAGATGCTGTGAAGACGATTGAAATGACAACAAAGGATTTAGAACATTACATTAACTTGGTTGATAAAACAGCGGCAGGTTTTGAAAGGACTGCCTCTAATTTTGAAAGCAGTTCTATTGTGAATAAAATGCTATAAACAGCACCACATGCTACAGAGAAGTCATTTGTGAAAGGAAAAGTAAATTGATGTGGAAAATTGCACTGTTGACTCATTTTAAGAAATTGCCACAGCCACCCAACCAACTTTCAACCACCAACACCATGATCAGTCACAGCAGCTATCAACATCAACACAAGACTCTACCAGCAAAACAATTACAACTTGCAGAAGGCTCAGATGATGGCTAGTATTTTTCAGGAGTAAAGTATTCTTCATTAAGATGTATACATTGTGTTTTAGACATAAGCCATTGACACTTAAGTGTAAATATAACTTTTCTATTCATTGGGAAACCAACCATTTCAAATGACTTGCTATACTGCGATATTCATTTATTGTGGTGGTTTGTAATCCAAATCACAGTACAATGATACCATGGAATTTGAACGCCCCAAAACTCGAACAACTTGGAATCCGAATGAAAAATATCAAGCTAATTTTGCCTCGAAATCCGAACACTGTTTTGGAATTCGAACACCAGCATGTTGTTTGCGTGGGACGTACTGACTGTATGGCCCGTAGCTTATACCAAAGCCCACTCATTTTAGAACTCTAACAGTGTTCTGGGACGGATTAAGTTAGAATTTTAAGGCATCACTGTATTTCTGAAGTATTCTGTATTATGCAGTAATTAAAAGAAGAAAATAGATGTGTATGTACCGACATAGAAGGATATCCATGAGATATCACTGAGTAAAAAAATAAAAACAAGATACTGAGCAGTGTATACTATTCCATTTACATGCTAAAAAGAGAGGTAAGTAAAAGCTGTCCCTGAGAGTTATCATTCCTGGGGACTAGTTTGGGAGTGAAGTGAAAAGATGAGGGGTTTTTTTGACTTTATAAACATATGAATAGAAATTTAAAATATTACTTTTATAAATTAACTATAAACACAATAAGCCTTGCTACTCAAAGTGTGTTCCACAAAATCATAATAAACTGAGAGTATGCTAGAAATGTAGAATACTAGGTTCCAACCCACATCAATTAAATCTTCATTTCAATCAGATTATCAGGTTCCTAAAGTGATTTGTATTCACACTAAAGTATGAGAAGCACTGATACAGGCTACAGGAAGTGGCTTTCTGAGAGTTGGTTACACTAACTGTAAAAGGTTTCATTTCCAAAAACTACTTAATTTCCTTCTAGGAAATTATCAAGTGTAACTCAGGTATAATTTTTCTCCCCTTTATAAGTACATAGTTATGTTGGGAGCTTTTATACTAAGTCACTAAAAGGTTGCAATATAATTAATGCTTAAGTCAATGACATACATTCTTTATGTATCCAAAGTTCATATAGTACCATATACAAAATGAAAGAGCAGTATCTTGTCAGCAAAAGATGATCTAGGCTTCGATCAATCTGGATTTGGTACAGGTGACAGAAACCACTAACTAGATATTCTGAGCACAGGAGGAGCAGAAACCACTAACTAGAAATTCTGAGCAAAGGGGAAGTTAATAAAAGGAATTAGGTACTTAACTGTTAGAAAGTTGATGAGTGGGACTATGAAGCTACGGTATGTCTACCCAACATTATACAACTGAATCATGAGTTCTCATGGAACCACTAAATTTAAAAACAAATGGCAGATAACTATGATCCAAGGATCAGAACGCTGTAATCAGGAAATCACTACATGACAAATACATAGATACCTATGAAGATAGGTGATGTATGCAAAATAAGTCTAGTTGTTGCCTTTGCCACAAATTCCTCAATATAACACAGAAAGGTGAAGAATGGACAGTGCAATGCTGCATTTTTGTTACTGCAGAAACGGGAGAAGGGAGGCAGAAAAGAAAATGAATTCCATTCAAATCTCACCACATACACATAATTCTCAGCTACTATTTCACATCCCAAACCCTAAATGCAAATACTCTGAGAAATTAAGTTTTTGGCTTTTTAGCCCAGTAGTACAGAGCGGTGCCCAGGAGGGTTAAAGACAATTACAGAATTTGCAGATAATTTTTTTTTAAAGATTTATTCTTTTGTTTTTGACAGAGACAGAGGCAAAGAGAGACAGAGAGAAGGGAGAGGGCCCAGAGCAGTCTCCATAGTTCTGTCATCAGTTTTCAACATGGTTTCGTTCCACACAGGTGGGGGGGGCCTTGTAGCATAGGAACTGGGCTGGGGACCTCTCACCTAGGAGGCACACCCGCCTCGAGCCATGGACCAAACCAGGGGGATGAGAACTGAACTGGGGGCCTCCCACATGGGAAGCATACCTCAATGCAGCATATGGGTCCACATGGGTCGGGGCTGGGATTCGATCCTCAGTCCCCGGGGCTACAAAGTGAGAGTTTAACCCGCTGAGCCATCCCGGCTTCCCAGAATTCCCAGATAAGTTAAAAGCTATATGCATTTTTTTTTTTTTTAAGTATAAACCACACTAATCCTCAAAGTTTCCAGTTTTAAATATTTGTTTCAAAGCTACCCTCAAAAGCAGAAAGATAAAAGACAAAGGGAATTGTTAAAGGTAATGTTCTTGAGAGATTTTCCCTTCGTATACACTTCCTGGAAACTTCAGCAAAAATCTGCATACCACTGTGTGAATGTCACAGCTTGAATTAGAACAGGGGTCTCCAAACTAAGGCCCGTGAGGCCCCCTCATCCGGCACGTGGAGACCTTCTTATCTGAATAAAATAATATTAAATAAATAATTAAAAACAACATCTATGTTTTGATTCTTTTTTATTTGGACCTCGAGTGTGTAGTTGGCCCCCAAACTGCTGTTTGATAGTTAATGCGGCCCGTGGGCTGAAAAGTTTGGAGACCCCTGAGCTAGATAGAGCGAGGAACAAAAAATAAAGTTCTTGTTAAACTTGGCAAAAGTGGAAGTGAAATCAGGAACATGTCAGTCCAAGTTCATGGGGCTAATGCCATGAAGAAAATGGCAGTTGGGGAAGATGGGACGGCTCGGCAGGTTAAGCGCTCGCTTTGCAGCCCCAGGGACCGAGGATCAAATCCTGGCCCAGGCCCATGTGGACCCATGTGCTGGACTGGGGTGTGCTTCCCATGTGGGAGACCCCCAGTTCAGTTCTTGCCCCCAGGTTTGGCCCCTGGCTTGAGGGGCTGTGCCTCCCACGTGAAAGATCTCCAGCCCAGTTCCAGCCCTGTGTGGCCCCTACCAACCTGTGTGGAACAAAACCATTTTGAAAACTGATGACATATAATTATGGAGACTGCTCTGGGCCCTCCCTCTTCTGTTTCTGTCTGTCTCTATCAAAAACATTAAAACAAATATTTTTTTAAAAAATAATAATAATCCTAATATACTACTTGGACTCTCAATGAATGACATAACCATAAATACAAACACTATTCAATAGTTTTACTTTTAAATCTGAAGCTATGAGCAAAGTACATTAAGACTTGGCTATATGATCACAAGACAAAAGGACTTTCATAACAAAAATTTAACTGGTATGAAGTAGGACTCTCAAAGGTGACAGAAGAAAGGAAGAGGAAAGAGACAGTCAAAAGGTAATGCAGGGGGGAAGCCGGGATGGCTCGGTGGGTTAAGCGCTCACTTTGCAGCGCCGGGGACCGGGGATCGAATCCCGGCCCCGACCCGTGCAGAACCATATGCTAAACTGGGAGCTCCCCCAGTTCAGTTCTCTCTCTGTCTCTGTATCTCTCTCTCTCTCTTTCTGTCAAAAATAAATAAATAAATAAATAATGTATTAAAAAAAAAAAGGTGATGGAAGGAAAGCTGTGATGGCTCAGTGGGTAAAGCGCTCACTTTGAAGCCCTGAGGACTGAAGATCGAATCCTGGCCCCGGCCCATGCGGACCCACATGCTGAACTGGGGTGTGCCCCCAGTTCAGTTCTTGCCGGGACCTATGTGGGAGGCTCCTGGCCCAGTTCCTGGCCTGCGCAGCCCTGTGCCCGCCTGTGGAGTGAAACTCTATAGAAAACTAATGTCAACTACGGAGACCGCTCTGGGCCCTCCCCCTTCTCTCTGTCTCTGTTTCTCTATGTCTGTCAAAAATCAATAAAATAAATCTTAAAAAAAAAAAAAAAGGTGATGGAAAAGAAAGAGCTATATTAAAGTCATAAATGCAATCATTTGAAGACAATACGTTTTTCATTTTTACCAATGTGCACATTAAAAAAAAAAAAAAACGGGCAGAAAAGAGCTACAATAACTATCAGACATTAAGAAAAGGTACAGGGAATGCCAGGGTAGCTCAGTGGTTGATCACTTATCTCGCAATCACAAGGTCCGGGGTTCAATTTCCGGCCTGGCCTGTGCAAACTCATATGCTGAACTGACTGCTCAGGATGGCTGGGCGGTGAAGGTTCTCATCTCCCATGTGGGAGGCCCCTGGTTTGGGGAAGCCGTGATGGCTCAGTGGGTTAAGCGCTCGCTTTGCAGCCCCAGGGACCGAGGATCGAATCGCGGCCCGTGTGGACCCATATGCTTAACTGGGGAGTGTCCCCAGTTTGGTTCTCACTGGGGTGAGACCCCGGCCCAGTTCCTGCCCTGTGCAGTCCCACGCCCACCTGTGGAATAAAACTATGTGTAAAACTTGATGATGTGCAACTATGGAGACTGCTCTGGGCACTTCTCCTTCTCTCTGTCAAAAACAATAAAAATAAATCTTTAAAGAAAAGGTACAAAGGCTTTGAAAAGGCAATTCAGAGAAATGTTAAGACAACCAGTGATATTTTACCAGACTAATGAAAATTTTAATATTCTTAATAGTGGTCACCAAGGGTGTAGAGAAAATGATAGTTCACACACTGCTGATGGTATAAAGATAAACTCAATAACATTTTTTAAAGTCTTATTTACAAAAACTGTTAATGTCTATACCGGTACCCAAAGTCCAGCAAACCCACTTCCAAGGTTATGTTAGGTATAGAAAGGAAAAAGGAGGAAATGAAGGAGACACACAATACAGAATGAAGAGAATATCCAACAATAGGGAAAATGAAAAACTAATATGGTCAAAAGAGAAAATACTGTACAATTGTTAAATTCACAGTATATTGAAGGAAAAAAATTTCACCTTGCACAATAAAGAGGAACTGGAGTAGGAAGTGGGAAAGAGCACAAATGTAACTAATTTTTCTTCTAAAATCATGTCAGTTGTAGATTATTTGACATAAGAAAGCATACTTAAAAAAAAAAATCAAAACCTTAGGAAAAATTTAGATCCAGTTAAACAATTCCCATCTTCAGCACCTTACCGTATTTTCCGGCGTATAAGACGACCCCCTAATTTTACAGTTAAAACATAGGTTTAGGCCTATATTCGCTGTATAAGACTACCCCCCACTTCCGAGGCTGGGGGGTCGTCTTATACGCCGGAAAATACGGTACTAAGATTCCCTTTTCACAAAGACACAGATTATGGTAACCAAATTTTTTTTTTTTTTTTGAACAGAACTGGGGGCCTCACCGCATTCAAGAAGCACACCCCAGTTCAGCACATGGGTCCACCTGGGCTGGAGTTGGGATTCAAGCCTCGGTCCTTGGGGCTTCAAAGCAAGCGCTTAACCCGCTGAGCCATCCCGGCTTTCCCAACCAAAAATTTTTTTTTTTTTTTTTATCTTTTCACATTTATAGAGAGAAATTATCTTTTTGTCTTCAGTGCATAGTTAT
>PVKE010004955.1:0-61583 GCA_004027555.1 Craseonycteris thonglongyai | reverse complement strand
TTGAAGAAATAAAAACATTTATACATGATAAAAATGAAAATTAGGATGAACTAACAGACTCTTGCTGGCTGGTGGATTTGGGTTTTCTTGCTGACACCATGGAAAAATTAGATTCTTTCAATTTGGAGTTGCAGGGAAAAGACAAAAATATAGCTGAAATGATAAGCTCTGTAAACGCATTTAAAGCAAAATTGACTTTATTGATATCACATCTGCATATCAAGTCTCTCATGCACTTCCCATATATGAGGAAAATGCTAGGTAACAATGAATTAAACGTGTCATTATTTATTGAGACCCTGCAAGTGCTTCAAAAACAGTTTGAAGAGAGATTTCTACAGTTTACAAATATTGAGCCAATTGTCTCCTTCTGTATCAAACCTTTTACTTGCCAAATAAATGTAATAGAACTAGCCACATGTATTGCAGACCTTGTTCAGGGGAAAGCAGAAGAACTAGAGTTAGAAATTTTGAACCTTAAGAACAATATTTTGCTAAAATCCTCAATATCAGAGGACTTATGGAACATAGTCGACAAAGAAAGGTTCCCATTTTTTAAAAAAGCGGCATATAAAATCAAGTCATTTTTTGGGTCAACGTATTTATGCGAATCTTTGTTTTCAAACATGAATTTAATAAAATCACAATATAGATCTCGACTTACCGATGAGCATCTTAATAATTGTTTGCTAACAGGGTTGCCGTCATACTCTCCTAATTACGAGGCACTGGCCAATGAAATGCAATGCGAAAGATCACACTGACAGATTGGTTTTTTTATGTCTTCTTTTATGTTTTTTAAATGATTTTATTATATGTGTGTTTTTATTTACTTTGTATTACATTTTGTATATATGTTTCTTTGTGTGTATATAATTTGTACAATAAATTTATTATTTTAAAATTATTTTTGTTTATTATTTTTTATTCTTGTTCAATAATAAATATCCTTAGAAATAGCTGGTGCCTGCCGCCCTACCGATATTTTAGAATGAGCCCTAGGGTATAAAAAGGTTGGGAACCCCTGCTCTATGCAAATATTCTGGTTTTTTGTTTTGTTTTTTTTATATCTTTTTATATTTATAGAGAGTAATTATTTTATCTTCAGTGCATATTTATTTCTATTTTACTCTTGACAGATAGAGAGAGAGACAGAGACAGAGACAGCTAGAGAACCGAACTGTGGGAACTCCCCAGTTCAGCATGTGGGTCCTGCCTGGGCTGGAGCCGGGATTCGATCCTCGGTCCTCGTGGCCTCAAAGCGAGCGCTCAACCCGCTGAGCCGTCCCGGCTTTTCCCAACAAATATTCTGAATACAACAAAAATCAAGAATTGATGATGCTTATCCTAGAGGAAAGAAAATTGACAGTGAAGAAATAAAGAAACACACCAGATGAGTCTTGATTTTCTTGAAGCCCAAAAGAGTCAATGTATTTTTCTTCATGACCCCAAGTGCTAGAGCTCTAATTAATGGGTGGAAGCCACACACACACACAGAGTTGTCCCAAGATTGAAAGGGCTACCTTCTGCAGAAGTCGATTTTCTTTTTATTGGGGACATTTCAATAGAATTCCATGACTAGGTTGGGTCTTGGGTGTAGATTGCAAGGGTATACCAGAAGCCCTTTCAGGTCCCTTTCTGTGCTGAGCCTTTGTCTCTTAAGGAAAGAGATTGAATCTAGGAAGACAGAAGGTAAACTTCATCCAGAAACTATTTCTTCAGGACTAGATCTGTTCATAATGAAATTTGAAAAATATGTTGGTTCTCAAAGACCTAAGAGACACCAACCAGCAGGTACAAAAGCAAGTGATGGTTACCCCCAAGAAAGCTCCTTAATAACTGAAATAGGAGGAAAAGAAGAAAGGATTAAACTGATAACACATCAGTGAACAAGCAGAACAGCCTCTCCTCTTCATTTGAGGAAGAGATAGCCTCTCCAGTCTTCTCTTTCTTTGCTCCACATTTTAATTGAGAATCTAGCTCCCAGACTTCCCTTCTGTGACCCATTAGACTCTTAAGACATACATTAAATCAACTCATTCTTCATCCCAGAGAAGTCCTGACAGAAGAAAAAGCCTTTATTTCAGACAGATAATAGATGAACTGAAAAGCAACACAGCACTCCACTATTTTAAGAGAACTGGCGGAAAAGAAAATCTCAGAGAAGTGAACGCACTCCAGTTACTAACACTGACAGAGAATGAGTCGAGCTTGGTAATAGCAGAAGTCTTCACATCCATTTCATAGCCTGACATCCATGACTAAAGAAACTGGCTGTCAGAAGTTATAGTAAATAACAAATGTGGACCAAATGAGCTTCTTCCTCCTTTTCTACAGTCCAACGTTATGTTTTGCAGTTTCAAACATTGTAAAATGTACATAAATGAGAAAATAAACTCAAAAATTATTTCCCATTGCCATAAAGAATATAGGTACTATTTCTGTAATGCCATATTGGTTCAACATGTCCAACTTACCTTCTAGTATAACCTATAAATAAAACAACTCACGTTTTATTTTTCCCTGATTCATAGACTGTTAAAAAAAAATGAATAGCGTATCCCCAAATTGTGCCTGAAGGGTCATATGGCTTCTCTCCCTTAATTTCTAGAAGTAAGCGCCTGTCTGCTTTGCTACTAAATGTAACTCCCTTGAAGACAGAAACCATTTTTAACTTGTGATAATATCCCAGTGCACAATAAGCATTCGTGACAGAGAATGAATTCAGAAAGGAGGAAAGTGCACTGCTGCCCTTTGGAAGCTGGCCTGGCACACACAGGTAAGCCGTGCTAGTCTCCAATTACACAACAGCAAGTTCGCAGAATGCCAACCTCAAGCAAGGTTACTCTGAAGCCATGGTCAAATGAGTTGCAGTTAGTGTCATTATTTTGTATGAGCACAGACAAAAGCCAGGCCACTGTGCCACCTACAAATACAAACACCCTCTTCTCTTGACCAAAATGAGCGACTGTGACTTCTTCACCAATTACAGCTTTATCCTCACTGAGGTCTCCTTCCCTGTGTGTAGGATTTATTGAGATACTCATTCACGAACAGTATCCAATCTAGAGAAAATCTCTATTTCCTTAGACCCTGCTTCAACTCAGATGAATTCTATAATTGGTTCCTTTTAGTACCGTCTTACTGGGACACCCCTTTTTCCCCACGGTGTGTGTTTTTCTTTAATGCAATAAGAAGTAGGTTTAACATGTTTAACTACTGGTATGTTTGGGGTGTCCTTTGGCTGAAGAGCATTGCCAGAATAAATGAATTACTTAACTGATGCAAGCATTTCAGACATTATCTGTCTAGGGATTCCTTAATATCGTGAACTTCACATCTTCCCAAGGCCATTAGAAGGAAAACGGTTCTACTTCCCTGCTTCTCCATCAAAGGAGATGTTCCCCCAGCTCCAGGCAAACCTCCAGAGACTCTTTTCAGTGGGGTTTAGTCTTCTAAAAGTAAACCCATACATCAGGGACAAGGGATGTGAAAGCCTTATGAGTCATTTTTAAATGATCAAATCAGCAACATCTTACATACGTTGTGCATTTATCACAACCATACATCACCACTGATAAAATCAACTAATTCAAATGACATCTCTGATGTGCAGCTGGTTTCTTCAAAGTAAGAAGTATTACTTAAAAATCTGTTATAGAAACCCAGAGGAATTACAACCAAAGAAGGACAAGGAAGGAATGGGGACTTGGGAGTCATTC
The DNA here is from genome assembly GCA_004027555.1 of Craseonycteris thonglongyai. Lineage (NCBI taxonomy): Eukaryota > Metazoa > Chordata > Mammalia > Chiroptera > Craseonycteridae > Craseonycteris > Craseonycteris thonglongyai. The sequence continues at coordinate 57,861 of PVKE010004955.1, read as the reverse complement.
TTAAAGTACATGATGTCCAAGACCAACAATGCCTGGACATGAGTTAAAGGTGATGAAAACAGATTTTATTGTAATAGGAAAGAGTTCAGCACAAATCAATATTACCTTCCATGTGTGCAGAGGCGATGGGACATTTTAAAGGGAGAATGCAGGAATAAGGAGGGTGGGGAAGTGGGGCTGAAGCAGAGTTAGGGAAGTGGAGGTCTACAAAAAGGGAAAGCCCTGCTCAGCATGGTTGAGAATCCGGGCTTGTTAACTGGTGTTTACTCAGCTTAGGCCCCTGCCCTCACAGCTGGGACAAGAGTCCTAGCTTGGGACAAACAGGACCTTTTTCTGATAACCTGGAGCTGTTCCTGAACTTAAGGTGGGCTACTGTCACCCTAGGAACCTTGAGCTGTTAGAAATTATACTGGTGTTTATTTGTGTTTCCTAGTATGGGGGTTGGGGTGAAATGCTTTGTGCTGAGGGTCTGCAGTCATCAGCCAAGGTTGAGGTCGAATTGGAAAGAGGGCTCGGAGGAGCCTGAGTTTAATCAAGAAGAAGGTTGTTTCCAGTCATCTATCGAAGGGCATTTTGGTTGTTTCCATGTTCTGGCCACTGTGAACAGTGCTGCGATGAACATGCGGGTACAAACATCTTTAAAGATTAAGGTTGTCAAGTTTTTTGGGTAGATGCCCAGTAGAGGGATGGCGGGATCATATGGTAATTCCATTCATAATTTTTTGAGGAATCTCCATACAGCCTTCCATAGCAGTTGTACCAGTTTACATTCCCACCAGCAGTGTATGAGGGTTCCTTTTTGTCCACAGCCTCTCCAGCACTTGTTATCCCTTGTCTTGTTGATGATAGCCATTCTAACAGGTGTGAGATGGTATCTCATTGTGGTTTTTATTTGCATCTCCCTAATTGCTAGTGAAGTGGAGCATTTTTTCATACATCCGTTGGCCATATGTATGTCTTCACGAGAGAAGTGTCTGTTAAGGTCATCTGCCCATTTTTTAATTGGATTGCTTGTTTTTTTCTTGTTGAGTTGTACAAGTTCTTTGTATATTTTTGATATTAGCCCCTTATCAGAGGCATTGTTTGCAAATATTTTTTCCCAGTTGGTTGGTTGCCTCTTTGCATGTATATGTGTACAAGCCAGGTTTAAAAAATAAGCACATACAATATGATTATATTTATATAAAATTCTGGGAAATGCAAAGTATTATATGGTTACAAAAAGCAGATCAGAGGTTGCCTAGGGATGGAGGGAGAGGGCAAGAGGCAAGAGGGAGGGATTCCAAAGAGCCAGGAAGAATTTTTGAGGAGTTGTAGATTTGTTCATTCTCTCTTTAAAAAAAAGGGGGGGGGAGAGTTATTTTATTGTTTTGAGAGAAGATTAGAGACAGACAGAGAGGGAGAAGGGGGGAGGGCCCAGAGCAGTCTCCATAGTCGTACATCATCAGTTGTGATGTAGTTTCATTCCACACAGGTGGATGTGGGGCTGCACAGGGCAGGACTGAACCGGGGGCCTCCTGCATAGGAGGTGAGAACCTTCCCCACCATCCCAGCAGTTACCAGTTATGCCTCAGTTCAGCATGTGGGTTTGCACGGGCTGGGGCCGGGATTTGATCCTCAGATCTCGCAGTTGCAAGGCAAGTGCTCAACCTGTCGAGCTATCCCAGCATCGAATATATTAATATTTTTAAATGTGGTGCAGGTTTCAGGAGTATATACATATCAAAATTATCAAATTGCATACCATATTTTCTGGAGTATAAGACGACTGGGCGTATAAGACGACCCCCTAATTTTACAGTTAAAACATAGGTTTAGGCCTATATTCACTGTATAAGACTACAGCCTCGGAAGTGGGGGGTAGTCTTATACAGCGAATATAGGCCTAAACCTATGTTTTAACTGTAAAATTAGGGGGTCGTCTTATACGCCCGGTCGTCTTATACGCCGGAAAATATGGTACTTTAAAAATGTACAACTTGCTGTTTCTTAATTATACTTCAATAAAATTGTTAAAAAAAAAAAAAAAAAGAAGAAGATTGTTGATGGTGAGATTGACCAAGCAGTGCCAAAGCCCAGGGTCGCAACACAACTATCATATATGGCTCCTGCTCACACAGCAACTGGGCTAGTGGTGGAGGTGGCAATAGACAGTGACGTTGTCTCAACAACATCCACACTACCGTCCCTCTATGTATAGCCTCCATACATTGTGAGTGTGTCTGAATGCATTCTCAGCTTGCAGGGCTGGGGAGAGGGGAGGGGTATTGGGAAGGTTGATGGTCTGAGCCAATCAGGATTGGCCCTTCCCTCTTGGCTCCACCCCAGGTCTTAGCTGGTGGACACACACCATTCCCATAGCCACAGGTGTGAGCCAACTTGTGAGAAGCTCAGGACTTATGGCAGATGGTGGGGAGAAGTCACCCACCATCTCTTCCAGGAGTCACGTGGGCTAGCTCTTGGGATTGGCCATCCCCCTACAGAGCGAAGCAGCAGCAGAGGATGAGCTGATACCCAGAGGAAGGCAGAGTGGAGAGAAGTGTCTGGGACTAGAACCTGACCTTCATCAAACTTCAGCCTGCTCTGCCCTGGGCCATACATCGCCCTTTGCACTTAAAAGAGTCTGGGTTGGCTTTTCTATGCCTTGCAACTAAAAGCATCCAAATGGAAAGGTCACTTTTAAGATGACCTTTTGAAAAAGAGGCAGTACAAACAGAATCAGAACAAACTCTCCATGTGTTTTCCAAGGAACTGCAACTAACCATGAGAAATACAGGAATGGTTTTGCAACTCAATGGTTGGGTATTTCATATACAAGAGGAAAATTTCCAAACCCATACTCCGTGGGGAATGCCGGTGGTAAGCGGAAACCTAGGAGTGGTCACAGAGACCATCCTTTGTATTCAAGGCCTTTGTTCACTGGGCACCTTTTATTATCCTCTCCAAGAACAGGTCCCTGCTAAGTGTATGTTAAAATAAAATTAGTCAGTGAATAACGACCCCTTTTAAATTCACACACCATATGATGTCAATTTATTGGAGTGGTTGGCTTAGAATGCCATTGTATTGAACTAGGCTTATGCATGTGGACACACAAATGCTTTTTGTACCCCTCTGCTCCCTCCATACACTCTTACCCATTATCTCCTAATTGGACTACAAAGGTTCCCTAGAAGTGCCTGTTAGACATCATCACTAAGCATTTTACTATCGATTATTGGATTAATGTGACTAGTTATAGCAACCTACAGCATCATATCAAGGCCTTGGTGGGACAGTTCAAATGAGGTATACACATCCCTCTGTAAATTGCTTTTTTTAAAAACTGAACTGGGGGCCACACCGCGTTCAGGAAGCACACCCCAGTTCAGCATGTGGGTCCACCTGGGCTGGAGCTGGGATTCGATCCTCCGTCCTCAGGGCTTCAAAGTGAGCGCTTAACCCACTGAGCCATCCTGGCTTTCCCTGTAAATTGCTTTAAATCAAAGCACATTCATCTCCTATTGATAGACTCGATTACTTTAAATGTCAGTATCTCTCTTTTTCTTACAGGCATTGAATGCTCTAAACAGAGACTGGATGGTTCATAATTCTTGGAAATTAATTGTCTGAGATTGAATGGAATCCATTTTCAGTTTTACAGCAAAGAGCATTTGGATTAGGTCAAGACACTGCATGTTCTATTAGATCTTCTCCTGGTATAGTTTAGTAAAGTGTTAAGAAGAAAAACTATAAAATATACCTCACATGGTTGATAACCATTGGTGTCTAAAAGAATTGGAAGAGAGACTCTGTGGTTTAAAAGGTAGACTCTGAGGATAAATCACCAGGTGTTCAGTTCCTGGCTTTTCTTCCTAGTTGTTTAACCTCAGGGAAAATATTGGATCCTCTTAAGCTTCATTTTCCCATTCTATAAAATGGGTATAATAATACCTATTGCATGACACTACTTAAAGAACTCAGTGCTTATAAAGTGTTAGGACACAATACTTACTAATGGTGAATAAAAGTTAGCCTATGGTTTTACAGAGAGGAAAATTATAATCTAATGTAAAAAATGAACATTAATGTCAATACGTTTATGCTTTTATTTACTGACGTCTTAGTAGCACCTCAGAAGAGGGACTCAGGATATTTCTGAGATTTTGAGTCTGATTTAAGGTTCATCTTTCAAAGTGGGGTTTGATTGGGAGTTCAGGATTGGTGATTATAGCAATGCAGTGGTTTCCAGGCAAGAGGTTCAAATAGTCCTGGGATATAAAGTATTATTTGATGTTTTCTAAAGAGAGTTGATGGATCTTTCATGAAATTCTTGAAATAAGCAATAAGGTTGCTGCAACTTTTATTTTCCTGAGGGAGGAATAGCAAAATTGTGTTAATGAACAGATTGAAATATGATAATAAAGTCACACTAATGTGCACAATAAGATGTTTGAATTTTCATATTCAATGTACAGTAAAATTTAACCCTAAATTCATTTCCACAGAAAGTTTTCTGAACAGATTTTTGCCACAAATTTCAATTCCAAAATTTATTTTGTAAAAAGTGCCGCTAAATATCTTTGTGTTCAGTTAGCACTTCCTATCTCTGCATAGAAAAAAAGGAACCATGAAGAAAAAACGTTGACCTGAGGTTATAATTTCTCTGCAGAGTATCTATAGTTACAAAATTAAAAATCAAGTTACCATACTGAACAATAAAGCATTTCATCAAGGGCCCAGTCTCCTTATTTAGGAGTTTCTTGAGATTGGTTTTGAGGTCACACTACTGAAATATGGTTTTTTGTTTGTTTGTTTGTTTGTTTTTTGGAGGGTATAGGGGAGGCAAAGAAGAAAAGCATTAGAGAGCATGACAAAAATTCTTTCTCATTACCAATCTTTGAGTCTACCATATTTTCTTAGCATGGAAGCACCCTCTCAGCTTCATATCCCTCCTTATTCATTTTCTATTCAGTAGATAGACAGCACAATCCCTCCCCTTGCTAACACTTCAAATCTCTTGCCCTGTTCTTTCTGGGTCCAGCTAACCTTGCAAAATGCTATTCATTGATGAACCTGGCTGCGGCAAATCTGGAGCTATGGCCACTCGCACTTGACCATGCAAAATCCTCCGTTATATGTGCTAAATGATACTAGCACAGAAAGGGTGAAAGTGGATGAGGGTTGGCTACCTCCTCACTGAGCACTACTTGGTTGTCATGAAATCAAGTCACAGGTCAAATGCAGCAACTCATTGAGACATTGTATGTACAATTTTGTACGAACAAGCAGGTGGGAAAGGTTGTATAAGCTCAGTGCTCTGACCTTTTAGAGATCGGTCCCCAACTCGCATGAAACGGATTTGAAACACACGACTCTGCATAATCAGGAGTCTGTGAGCCTTACATTTGTCAGCAGATAATCAGAAAACCTCCCACCAATGTCAAGACACAGGTCCATTTGGAGATAGAACGTCGCCCCTGTGAGCATCAACGGTATCCCCAAAATACTTCAGGCCACCCATACATCCCAAACACTGCCGTTTCTACCACTGACAGCCCATTTCCAACAACTGTGTGTAAATTTGTGAGCCTCCAACTTCACAAATAAAACTGCATTCGTAATATTCATTTTGCTAATTAGAGAAAGAGACTGGTGTGGATCTGGGATAAGAAAAAAACCTAAAATTTTTGTAGTAAATGACTGTAAAGTAGGACCCTCCCTGACACCCTGCAAGGTAAACGTCTAAGATGACAGCTGGTTGTCCTCCAAACAGCAAACTGTCTCCATCTTCTTAAAGTGGGGGAACCCTTTATGGGGTTTTGGGGATACACAAGGTTAAAGAACTATGATATATGTAGTGTACAGTAAATGCAAGTAGAAATTTGTTTTCCTTGTTTAAAACAAAAATATATATAACTTTTTAACCAATCTTTTCTGGAAAGAAAGGAAATAAAGAAGATAGGTAAGCTGAGTTTCACTTTTCTCTAACTAAGCTCTTCCTTTTCTTTTAAAAATGTTCAATACCCATAAAACAAATATAATGGATGTCTGCTCAATACCTAGCTTAAGCCGAAATAGAATTTCATTTTCCTAAACTGAGTTCAATAGCATCCATTTAAAGAAAGATTTTTAATTTACCTTAATGTTATTTATAGCATGACATTTTGTTCACAAATAATAGAGAGCTAAGCTTCTAAAATCACAAGCCAAGGCAAAATGAGTAAAATGATAGCTTAATAAATGATTGCACGCAAGTAACCCTTCACAAAAACAGCATAAAGAGTGCAGTCTGTGTCTTTGACTAACTGGGGAACCCGTACAACTTTTTCTACCAACACTCTGGACCCTCTGTGCTGTCTAACCTCAGTCCCTAACTCACAATGCTTTGGCCATTCTGATTTTCTTTCACATCCTCAGACTCACAACAAAAATCCTTGCCTGAGGATCTTCGCTCTTTGCCTGGACTGCTCCCCAACCCCCTATCAGGTTTTTGCCTGACTTGTTCATTCTCATCCCTAAATTAGGGAAATTAACTCTTCCCCAAGGGGGCTTCCCTCAGCATGCCACCTAAATAGCAACTTCCCCTTTTTCGCAGCTGGCTGTTCCGTATATTCATCATATGTTTATCCGTATGACCGGTGGTTTTATTAATATGACCATCTGCATCCATAGGATGTAAGCTCCACACTTAATTTGCTCTTCATTTCCTATGTAACACCCAGCATAGCTCCTAACATTTAATAAACATGGGCTGAAGGGATGCCGTATTGACCCAATTCACTGTGTTGGCAGAAGGGTCATATTCATGTACCAAAGAATTCACTCAGGGTTGGGGAAGTGTGAGAAGTCCAGTAAGGAGGACAGCTTTTTTGCCTTTGGGGCAAGCACAGTGCACAGAAACCAGAGTTGCATCAGGAGAGAATTGAAGAAATGGAGCTGGGGAAGCCAGGATGGCTGAGTGTTGAGCGCTCGTCTTGCAGTTCCAGGGTCTGAGCATAGAGTCCTGGCCCCGGCCCATGCAGACCCATATGCTGAACTGGGGTGAGCTTCCCATGTGGGAGGCCCCCAGCCTGGTTCCTGCCCTGTGCAGCTCCCGCCCACCTGTGGAATGAAACTATGTAGGAAACTAATGATGTGCAACTGTGGAGACTGCTCTGGGCCCTCCTCTATCTCTCTGTCTCTGTCTCTCTGTTTCTCTCTGTCAAAAACAATAAAAAAATAAAAATAAAAATAAAGAAATGGATCTATAACCATCTACAGGGAAAAAATACCCTAGAAAGTGGATATTTGGAAAATAGGTCACGTAAATCCAGATTACAGACGCTTTGCCAGCCAAGCACAAGACACAGAGCTGTTTGGTTCCCCTGAGAACCAGGCAAAAAGGGTTAGCTCTTGTTACATTAGCAGGAGTCTAGTTTAGCAAATAGGGAACACAGTCCAGTCAAAGCAACAAAGAGGCTGGTAATGCATCGACTCAGTAGAGGGAAGGAAAAGTTTGGGATCTGAAAGTGAAAGAGAGAAAAAAGGAAACCTAGCCTTCCAAGTTGACTGATACTTTGTCCCTTTTCTTTTCTTCTTGGTTGTCATGGTTTGAAAACAAATCATTTGGGGAAACCGGTATGGCTCAGTGGGTTAGGTGCTCACTTTGAAGCCCCGGGGACCAAGGATCGAATCCCTCCCCAGCCCATGTGAACCCATATGCTGAAGGGTGATGTGCTTCCCATGCGGGAGGCCCCCAATTTGGTTCTTGGCCCCAGTTTGGACCCTGGCTCGAGGGGCCATGCCTCCCAGGAGAGAGGCCCCCAGCCCAGTTCCTGCCCTGTACGAACCCCACCCACCTGTGTGGAATGTCGAACCTGATGATGTACAACTATGGAGACTTCTCTGGTCCCTCCCCCTTCTCTCCATCTCTCTCTGACTCTGTGTCTCTGTCTCTGTCAAAACAATAAAATAAACCTTAAAAAAAAAAAAGAGTAAAAGGAGGAAACTTTGTGGTAATGGAATTGTTTCAAATCTTGGCTATGGTGATGGATATACTTACATGCAGTATGTGATCAAATTGCACAGATCTAAATACAATTGTGCTTGTGCTTCTGCACACACACCAACACAAATGAATACAAATGAAATTGAGGGAATCCAAAAACAAAACAAAAAAATCACTGAGTTCTACCAATGTAAATATTCTGGTTGTGGTATTGTCCTATAATTTTGCAAGATTTTATTATTGAGGGAAACCAGGTAAGAAGTACTCAGAACTCTCTGTATTATTTCTTACAACTTCCTGTGAATGTATAATCATCTCAAAGAAACTTTTTAAAAGGTCAGTGTCGTTATTACAATAAAGTCGTTGTTTCGTAACCAAAGAAAAAGAAAAAAAACGAAAGCTTTTTCTAGTTCTCCCAGTGTTTCCACCAACTTCATCTCATCTGATCACCATGACAACTGGAGTTAGCAGTTCTTACATACTTTCTTGGTAAATAAGAAGTTTCAATTTCTATTATCAGATTCACAGTCTAATGTTTTGGTGGGCATTTCATCTTATAATCCCATGTGGCAAAGGTATGAACGGCAGATATTAGCAGCCAAGGCCAAGTCTTGTCTAGACCACCTCCTTGTCTGTGAAATGACGTATCATAGAGTAAACATGAACGTGTGTGAAACGCCACCATGTAAGAAGCACTCCACACGTGGGCTTCTGTTGAGAACAGGCACTGTCCTGATTAGAACCCACGTCCCCACATCATGGCTGTTGGCGCACCTGGGCCTGGCAGCTCTAGAATGCATTCTCTCGCGGAGTTCAGAATTGCTACTGCCCACTTCCCGCCTGGCTCATCCGCTCATCCTTTCAAAATTCTCCCCTGTGACCTTTTTGCTGAAACTGTCCCCAAAAATCCCCCTGTTCCGTGAGGCGATCCTTCCAGGGGCTCCCGTCTGCCTCTCTCCTTACCTCTATGGCTGCACAGAGTCATACTATCACTGTGTGTTCCCTGGTCGTTCACTTCTTCTGTCTATACTTACCTGTAGGGCCAGACCCGCATCTTGACTCTGTTTCTATCGACCCTGAGTAGACACTCCATACATATCCCCTGCTGACAAGAATGAGCACACAAGTGACCAGGAGAAGGTAGGAGGGAGTTAATCAAGTTGCTTTGTGTGCGTGCGCCCTGGTGACAACGGAGTCGCCCGCCAACCAGCTTCTCCGCTGTGCTGGGACGGGCCAGCCAGCCCTTCTGTGGCTGCACGCTGCAAAAGGGCCGGACAGGTCGAAAGCAAAGGGCTGCCCGGGTTTCCAGGAACCTGTCTAGTGGCCTCAGGTCCAGAAGTCGGAGCCCGCTGGGGCTGGGCCGGGGAAGGAGGGTCTTGATGACTAAGATGATTTTTCCTGGCACTCGTCAAAGAAGAGGACAGAGACATCTGCATGTTCCGATGACATCACTTGGCCCTGCCTTGCACAAACAGACAGGGCACATTTCCAGCTGATCTCGACGTGGCTGGGACAAGGCCCCGGCTTGCCACGCCCCTGCCACCCCTGCGGAGCCCCACACAGAACGTGGCTCTTTGTGACCCTGCCTGGAAAGAGAGGCATTCTTCGTCAGGTTTGCTGTCCTAGCCCTCCGGTCCCCATCCCCCACCCAACTTGCACCCGGGAGAATCCCCACCCCCTCCAAGGGGAGGGTTATCACCCCGAGGCGTTCCTTTATCCTTGGACCATACACGCATGGCATCTTAGGGCTACACAACATCACTTCACGTTTTCTAAACTTTCAGGTCTGTCACGCCGCACGTATGCCTCTTTCATTTACTTAAACCGCCTTCTCAACAGGACATCCTAAAGTCTGCACACGGACATTTATTTGTAGCTCTGAGCTGTTGATGCACGGTGTCTTACCCTTGGGTATCTCCCACTCCCTGGGAGAATGGCAAATGGGACAGCAGCCAGCTTGGGGTGTGTGACGTGTGTTAGGCAAAGCTGGTGGGCAGAGAACGCGTGACGTGCATCCGGATGTCACAGGCCCGAGGGCTGTCTGTGGTCGGTTTCACCACCTGTAGAGGAGGCTGATCTCATTTCCTGAGCTTCGCTTGCTCCTTGAGTGAGTCTGGAATCACACAGTGTGTGGTTAACAGAGAGCACTGGGCTTGCAAGGCGGAAGCCCACATTCCTATCCTGGTTCTGTAGGAAGAGCCCACGTGTTCCCGGGCACGTTATGGGGCCCTGGCCGGCCTGAGTCCGCACATGGGGTGTAACTTGTTCCCATAAGCTGCACAGTCTGGGAAATAAGCAGGACGCATTTGTTGGGTAGAGTGTAGTGCAACTGTTGAAGTGTGTACAGAAGGACCCAGGGGTCATCTCTGCTCCCCCGTTTCCCAATGGAGGATCATCAGGCAGACTCCTTAACTCTCCAGAGTCTTATTTACCTGCTCCCCACACACTGAGGAAATGAGGGCTGAGTTATACAAGGTACCTACGAGGTGGTACATAACAGGTCATCATACTATTTATCTGGCAAGGATTTCCCCATTTGTTTGTGTTCTCGCCGTCTTCCTCGAAACCCACCCCGTACCTAGTTCTCTGAGTCTTTGAGGGTAATTGGTCCTCCCTTGCTCTGGACAAGTCTCCTATAACCTACAAGGCCACCGTGATGGCACTCAGACACCCACCTGTCCCAGTGGGCAGGAGCGAAGCTGGTTCTGACGCTGCACACACCCCAGGGCCCCACATGCACACGTGTCTGGGTCGACACTGTTTTGTTTGGGTTTCTCGTGTCGGTTGCTGATGTTTCTTTTCAACTCTTCCAAGCACTCATGGAGGCTGGGCTGGGAAACATGGAGCAACAGAACTTTGCCTTCCCATCTCCCAACAACTGAGCGTAGTCTGGGTTTGGATCATGCTTCCTTTGGTGCCTTTTAAAGCCTCCTCAGCATACTCGATGTCTTGGTGAAGGTCAAACGTTCTGGCCCCTCTCAGGGGACATCATTAGGTGCCCACATTCTGATCCCTGGACCAATGGCTATGTTCCCTTCTTAGGACGTGGCAGGTGTGATTAAGCTTAGGGTCTTGAGAAGGCGACATTGTCGATGGGGTCCTAGGTGATCACGCAAGTTCTTAGAAGAAGGACACGGGAGGGTCAGGATGAGAGAAGACGATGAGATCCTGAGAGCGCAAGTGTGTGTGTGTGAAAGAGAGAGGGCGAGATCTGAAGACGCGACACAGCTGGTTTTTAACATGGAGGAGAAAGATGAGTCGAGGAACGCAGTGGCCTCCAGAAGCGGGGAAAGGCAATGAACACATTCTCCCCTGGAGCTTCCAGAAGGAACCCAGCCCTGCTGCCACCGCGAGATTCGGACTTTCAGCTTCCAGAGCCACCGCGTCATCTACTTGTGTTGTTTTCTACCGCTAAGTTTGGGGCAATTCGGGGCAGAAGCTCCACTCTAGCGTCCTATTTCCTTAAGTCTTTTGAGTGCCTTGTGTGCCTTAAGCCAAAGCATTTCTAGCATCATAGGGTCCTTTCGTACGGGCACAACGCCTGTGTCCGTATCTCGGTTAAGCCTCCCAGCAAACGTTGAGAACCGTTCTCAGCAATTCGAGTAAACACACAGAGCACAGCAGGTCTGCAGCCTCCCCCATGAGATCCGTGCAGCCCAATTGACACTTACCGGTATATTCTTTTCATCCAGGTCAATGGCCTTTAAATTCCCTGGCTTCTGCGGACATTTAGCAAAATTCTACAGTCCATTAAGTGTGCACGCCTTCCCCTCCCAGGTGAGACTTCACTAGGGTTTGCCTTTACCCACCATCCTCTGCCAGTCCTCTTTCCCAGCATTGGCCTGTGTTCACACACACATACACACATACACACGTGTGCACGCACCGTGTGAGGCTAGAAACGCACAACCGCTGCTGTAATCAGCCACCCACGCCGCCCACGTCTGATCACAGTGGCTTCAGCCTGTGGCTACAAGACTAAGGTGACCAGACATCCCGCTTTTGGTGGGACAGTTCCGATTTTTAACAATTTGTCCCGCGTCCTGTGGCGTTTTAAAAAAGTCCCGATGTTTGGAAAGAATGCATGACAAGCTAAGGAACGGTGGGAGATAGACCCAATTTTTAATCAAGAACCCCCTCCCCCCCAGTCAATGGTGTCCTGCTTCACCAATGTTAAAATCTGGTCTCCTTATACAAGACACAAGAGATGCTCTCCAGGCATCCACAGATGTGTCTGGCTTCTCCGTTTCTTCAAAACAGAACTTAAACCCTGAGCTTATCGTACACCTTTTTTTTCATGATGCTTCCGGCACCGTTTAAAACAGGTAAGCCTTATTCTGAAGGCAGGGTATCCTTGGGACTTTAAAGCCAACCAGATAAGACCACCAGCCCCAGACCCCTCCCCCTGCCCCATTTTCTTGGGACTACTGATACTCATTTCTACAGGGTAACCGCTCGGTGGCAGAGAACAGCCTCTCTGCTAGCTGCTTGAAGAGATGACTTATCACCGGCTAGTAAGCACCCCCCCCCCCCAAGTCATTAGGAAGGCTGCAGAGGGAAACTTGGGCTGCGCTTCTGAGAACAACATGTACGTTACACCGCAGGCCTGGGAGCCCGGAGAGCTGAGCTGAGCTGCTCCTCTGTCACCATCCAACACCAGGAGGTGGCCCACCAGGGGCTAAGAGCTACCTCCCCATTCAAGTCCCCAAACCCCGCTGGCGCTGCTGGGCTCCCTACCCACAGGCCCACCTCAGGTGCAAGTGCCAAGCCAACGATTCTGCTCAGCAGAACCCGACTCAGAGCCAAACACATGGAACTGCCAGGGAGTTCGAGGAGGCGGGATTCTGCTTCTCCCAGCGTCCGCTCCAGGCAGGCAGGTGAAGGCCCCAGCCCCCAGGGTCAGCTCTCTTCCGAGGATTCCTAAGTGAGGTGCCATCCAGCCCCTGTCCGGGAAACAGCGGCATCCGTGACTCCCGCTCCTGCCAGCCTCGTCTCCCTGGTCACTGAGCTGGATGTCACAGCGTAGCGAGTGGGGAGAGAAAGGCAGAAGCAGCCGTCCTGCAAGGGAGGCCGGCTGTCCAACCTCCGCGTCTGTGCCACTCGGCTCCGGCTCCGAGAGCGGAGCTCTGAATGGCGTTCCATTGTTGTCCTTCTGAGTTGTGGATTCCTCTTCCTAGCTACTCGCTCTTGGTTTTCAAAGCTCTCCGATTTTATTTCAGAAAGGGAAAGAGGATTTCTCTGCAACATTCAAGACATAGAGTCGAAAGCAATACTGAGAGAGAAACGGGACCTAGCACAGGGGCATTCCATCTGACAAGCGTCTCAATTTCAGATTCCTCGGCTTAGGCTGGATTTGGTAAATGAAATCGGGACCTACACCATTAATGAAGTGAAAGTCAGCATGCTATATGAATGCTAACTAATTACTCCTCATTTAAATAACAACAGTTGAAGCCATTGTTCAAGCCATGCTAGTTTGCATTTGCAAATTGTGTTTTTCTCTGCTACTGGAAACTCACTGATCACAGCTGCATGAAAACTCTCTCGTTGATGAAGTTTCCATCAATCTTCACATGATAATGCTTAGTTATGCAGAATTAATCAGCATTGGAAAATTAAAAGATTTGACTTTCCTTTATGTCTGCCTGTAGCTCCTAGAATTGTACAATTATTCACCAAGAGAACTTAGAAAGAATAACCTTTTATTTTTTAAGATTTATTTATTGGTTTGTTTTGTGTGTTTGTTTTTTTTTGAGAGAGAAGGTGAGAGAGAGAGACAGAGAGAAGGGGGAGGGCCCAGAGCAGCCTCCATAGTTGTACATCATTAGTTTTTATAACATAGTTTCATTCCACAGGTAGATATGGGGCCATGCGGGGCAGAACTAAACTGGGGCCTCTCTCATGGGAGGCAAGAACCTTCACCGCCATCCTGGTGTGACCAGTTGCACCACAGTTCACCATGTGGGTTTGCACGGGCTGGACCCGGGATTCGATCCCTGGACCTTGTGGTTGCAAGGCAAGTGCTCAACCAATTGAGCTGTCCCAGCATCCCAAGAATAACCATTTCATAGTAAATCAATGATAAAGCACTTAAAATGGGATGGACACATGTGAACAAGCATGAGAATGAGTGTGCTTCTAATAGGCTGAGCACACGGGGACTTTTGATTCACATCAGAGCCGTGACCTTGAGAACCCCTGAGGCAGTTCATGTGGTAGACTCTCCAGTGACTAAGACTGGTCCTGTTTCCAACCATTTTCCACCTCCCCAGAAGCATTTTTAAACTGTGCTGTTTTCTACACTGAAATCATCAAATTGCCTCAGAATTTCACAATAAAGCCAGAGAAAGGCCATCAATTAATCATAGCAGTACCAGGTATAGACACTATTTTCTTTCCCACACTTCCTGCGGAACTACTCACTCCCTTTGCACTCACACATTTTTACTCAACTCACACCAAAAAAGACTGGCGTGGTCTCACTTATTTGGGTGCATATTAGAGGTTAGTATATTTTATAAGAGAAGCTTTCTCTAAGCCCTCCAACCAAATCATGGTAAGAAAACATTTCCCCTATCCCTTCCAATTACTCAGTTTCGAAACCAAGTGTTGTCTAGAAGTAAATTTGAACATTTGTAGAAGTTCAATAAGGGTAGTTAAGTGTAGGAAAAATATCCAACTGTTCTAGCAATTATGCAGGTCCAGCCACAAATCACATGGTTCCTCTCAACCTTAAAAAGCAGTGGGTGGGATGTTGGGTTAGCTCAACAGGTTGAGTGCTTGCCTTGCAACTGCAAGGTTAAGGTGACCAGACATCCCGCTTTTGGCGGGACAGTCCTGATTTTTAACAATTTGTTCCGTGTCCAGCGGCATTTTAAAAAAGTCCCGATTTTTGGAAAGAATGCACGACAAGCTAGGAAACGGCGGGAGAGAGACCAAATTTTTAATCAAGAACCCCCTCCCCCCCGGTCAATGGTGTCCCGCTTTACCAATGTTAAAATCTGGTCACCTTATGCAAGGTCTGAGAATCAAATACTGGCTCCAGCCTGTGCAAACCCATATGCTGAACTGCAGCGAGCCCAGGAACCACTGGGATGGCTCTACTGCAAAGGCTCTCATCTCCCATGTGGGAGGCCCCCAGTTCGGTTCCTGCCTTGCACGGCCCCACATCCACCGGTGTGGTATGAAAGTATGTCAAAAAACTGATGACGTACAACTATGGAGACTGCTGTGGGCCCTCCTACTTCTCTCTCTCCCTCTCTCTCTGTCACTTTCTCTCTAAACAATAAAATAAATCTTTAGAAAAATAAATAAAGGAAGCTTTACATTTTTAAAGTACCATTTTCTACATTATTGAAAAAAATATTAAAAGATGTACTACTGCGTGATAAGGCCATTGTAGTTTTCTTTTTATAATTTCAGAAATCATGGTAGGCTCTGCCCATAGAAATAGCGATGGTGAGAATTTAAATATCTCCATTAAACCTTTAAATCTCTGTAGAAAGTATAAATTATAATGTGTTTGTCATTAGGGATGGTCAATTCAATTCCCATGCATTTGATTCCACCGCATCTCTTCTGACTCAAAAAGAAAATAACAAACTGAAAGCTATTTATTTGTTTCATGTGATTCTACTCATATCACTTGGGGTATCTACTTTCTATCTTCTCAAGCATTTAAAATTGTTTCAATATTGAAATATAAAATAACTTTCATCTTGCTCTTCCCATTCTGTTTTGAGTTTAATTCTTTGAGATTTGATTACTTAAGCTTTTGGTAAGTGGTTCTCATAATGTTCTTATGTCAACAATTCAGCCAAAAACTTTCTGCAACTAATCTTTGGGGAAAAAAATCATTTTAATACTTAAATTTCTTTAGGCAAAGATTGATAAAAAATTTTGAAATTGATAAAAATTACAAAAATTACCTAAGTTCCTAATACTCATTAATAAGCCTCCCATCTTTGATAATATAATGATGTTTCTACTGAATAGCAGGCTTTATGCAAGTTGGAAAAATACTTGAGTGACAGTATCAGGAGCTTTTTTTTTTTTACCTATAGAAAAATGACAACATAAAAGCACATCAGATTCATTATATAGAGCCTTCATTTCAAGAACTGTTTTCATCTGAAAATGCAAGGAAATCTACCATATTTACCCATAGTGGACATATCTCCATCACTTCGAAAGGAAGGCAAAGGTATGGAGCCAAATGTGTTTTCAATCAGTAGTTTGAGGCATCCAACAAAAATGCTTTGACCTTATAATGTCTCCTTCCAGGGATGCTATTCAAGCAAGTATTTTTTTCACAAAAGACGAAACCAATCACTGCTGAAAACCAACATGGTGAGGTAGAAAACATCAGCAACATCTGTGAATTTCTCTACAAACCCATCAGCAGGCACAGGCAGTAATTTAACAACCAAATAAGCGAAGTGAACGACACTACAGAGAACTCTTATCTGGGCTATGGGGGTTGATGGGATCGAATTATTCCAGCTGCCCTACTGAGTTCACAGATTGCTTCTCCAAAAACACAATGCCAGCTACTATCACTGCTGCTATAACCACCTGGGGCTGAGTGTCCCCTGCTTCCAAACACCCATCTGCTACTCCATTCAAATAAGACATCTCCATGTTTTCCAGATACATTAGGAAATTCTGCAGCGTCTTATCTTTGCCCATGTGGTTACCTCCTCCTGCAATGACTTGTGCTTATGTCTCCCCTTGGAGAAAGCCCACTCATTCTTTCAGATCCTCTTCCCAACATTACCTCCCCTTGGAAGAAGCTCTAGACACCCTGCCTCCCAGAGGCACCTTATGGAATAGTCATTTACCTTTTGCTGTGTCTCCCCCAAAAGCTCCTCTGTTGAAGTCTTAAATCTATCTAGCTACCTACTTGACAACTCCAAGTGTATGATTAAGGCTTCTTCTCCAAAGTAAACTGGCCTACACAGAACTCTGAATCTTGCACCCATAGTCTTTCTCATCACGTTCAAGGAGCACCATCATTTATCCAGCCGCACACGCAAAATCTATAGGACTCATCCCTCCCCTCTTTCACTCATTCCCAGCATCAAATTCATCAGCCCCCTGTGTACGTTTGAGTCATACTTTGAAAAAGTCGTTCTGTTTCCAAGATTACGTTTTACACTTCCCCTACTCTCCCATCACTAAGCTAACAGTTTTCTCATGGATGGACAACTAATGATCTCAAAAGGTTTTCTGCATTTCTTACAATGAGGGCAATTATTCTCTTCTAATCAGTTATTGTGGTGGCTTATATTGACTGTCTAATGTTAATCTTCCAGTGATAGTTACGCTCAGTAAGCCATGATAGGTTGTAGCTTTTAAATATTACTGGAATCGTTTTGATCATCATTTGCATCTATGTGTATGAGTTAGATTGAACTGTAATTTTCTGTATGTCCTTCTCCAGCTTGACAGATGAACTGTGAAAAGAAAATATGACATATGCACCCAGTGGAATATTAGTCGGCCTTGAAAATTGAAGGAAATCCTGCCATATGTGACAACATGGATGGACCAGGAGGACATAATGCTAAGACAAGTCATTCAGTCATAGAAGGACAAAAACTGCACAATTCCACTTACATGAGAAATCTAAAGTAACAACAGAAAGTTAAATGGTGGTAGCCAGGAATTGGGGTTGGAGGAGGGGAAACAGGGAACACTGCTCAGCAGGGACAAAACTTCAGTTACACAAGATGAGTAAGTTCTAGAAGTCTGCCGTAGAACATTGTGCCTGCAACTCATAATCCTGTATCATGCACTTAAAAACTTTTTATAAGGGTAGATTTCACGTTGTTGTTTTTTCTTTGCTTTTTTTTTTAAGATTTTATTGTATTGGTTTTGACAGAGACAGAGAGAGACAGAGAAAAGGGGGAGGGCCCAGAGCAGTCTCCACAGTTGTACGTCATTAGTTTCAATCCACACAGGTGGGCAGGGGCCATGCAGGGCAGGAACTGAACTGGGGGCCTCCCACATGGGAAGCTCACCCCAGTTCAACATATTGGTCCACACATCCGGGGCTGGGATTCAATCCTCGGTCCCTGGGGCTGCAAAGTAAGTGCTTAACCCACTGAGCCATCTCAGCTTCCCTCGTGTTGTATTCTTACCACAATAAAACTTTTTTAAGGAGTGTCACTAGCCTCCTAAAATATGTGGGGATGATGTCTCCCACCTTTATTTCTGGTCAAGAAGAGGTGTAAGATTTTTATCATTTTATTATTTTTTTAACAAATGTATCAAGGAATAATCTCCCTGCCATTAAAACTCATACGCTTTCATTGTACAAGTCAATGACCCTTGTCAAATGTATATCACAGGACCACCCCCCAGGTGGGATGCAGAGAATTCCCATCATTCCAGAAAGGTCTCTGTGTCTCTCTGTCAATTCCCATCCCACCCCTGGCCCAGGACACCGCTAATCATATTTCCATTGCTGTAGATGAGCAGTTCACGTGAATGGAGTCATACAGTATGTGCGCCTCTGGGTTCGGCTTCTTCCTCTCAGCATGATATGGACGGTTCTTCCTGGGTTGGCTGGCTCTATAAAGGAGGTTTCGGGGGGCAGCACCCACGCCATGCTCCAGGCCCATAGGAAGTACCCGCACCACACGGGTCCTGTGTGGGAACCCCTTCTTTAGATGTCACTTCTCCCAGCTACAGCTCATACTTCCAGGCTTCCCCACAGCCCACAGCAAGCCTCAGAGGCCCTTGAGTGTCTGCTCTGCTTTAGGTGCAGCGAAGAATTCACTGTGGCTGCTGCTGGTTGAATGGTTGCTTTTAGGCAAATTGTAATAGGAGAAAAAAGCTCTCCTTTTCATACTGGAAGACTAAACCTTAGTATCTTGGGTTAGAGTTTGCTATTCTCTGCCTAGAAAGTTCTACGGCTCCATCCCTCCTCCCTAGAATGACATGCTCCTCATTCTGGTCTTATTTAAATCTCTCTCTCTCTCTCTGGCTTTCCCACACTACTCTGGGACCTTATCTCTATCACATCGCCCTGTGGTACCTTCACTTCATAGCATTTATTGTTATCCGAAGTGATCTTGTTCCCTTAGTTGTTTACTTGATGGCAATCTCTCTCCCTACTAGACTGTCAGCAAAAAAAAACGTTATTAAGTAAATTTCGGATTTAGAAATCAATCTCTTGGAAGCTTCTTTAATGCCAGTTGGTCTCTCACGGGCCCATCTTTCTTGATAGCTTTTGGCTTAGTCAATGCGCTGACTAAGTGAGGCCAAGGGCACTCACTTAGGTGCAATGCAGCACCTGGTCTAAGAAGCCACCAGCTTGTCTCTGTGTCTCTTACCACCCAGAGCTATGGCTTAATGGAAGCCAAGATGCACTCTAGTCTCTGCAGCAACCTATTTTTAAGACCCTTTGCTGATGGCTACTTTTCTGGACAACTAAGCTTTGCATTCTAGGAGGTAATGTTTTTCTGTAACTATCCATGCAGCTTGCTCACCTGTAGTAGGTAGACTATCACCTCCCAAAGATGTCCATTGCCTCATTCCCAGATGCCAGTCAGTAAAAGCAAGGATATTATTCTGATTGTCATGTATGCCCCATCCAACCAAATGAACCACTAAAGGCGGAGAATGGTGTCTGGCAGGAGGCAGGGGATGTGGCAGCCCGAGAGGGTCCCAGAGTGGGCAGCCTTTGCTGGGCGTGCACCGTGGGGCCACGTGCAAGGACGAGAGAGTGCTGGCAGTCAATGACAGATGGGCACTTTGGTTCTAGAACTTCAAGGATGTGGACTCTGCCACCCAGCAGAACATGCCTGGAAGCAGGGTCTCCCCGAGCTGTCCTGCCCATCCACACACTGCTGCCAGGGCGTAAGAGCGTGCAGTAAACCAGCGAGTCAGCCTGCCAACGCAGAGATAACCACTACGTGAATGGTGTCACACTTGTAACAGCAGCAACAGAGGATGGCTACTGAGAAAACAATGACTAATATCAATGAATGAATACCTTCATGGACTTATTACCGACTCGATTCCGACTTCCTGAAAGAAGATATTCCATTTAAAAACTCGGCCCAATGTTTTTGTTGGTAAACATCTGAAATGCATCTTATGATCTGAAAGGACTAATTATATCCGATTAATCAAGATCTAAGAACATACAACACTGTGACTATCAGTAACAATACTGTGTTGTGCACATACAGTGATACCTTGTAATCCAAATGCCTCAAAACTCGAACAACTTGGAATCCGAATGAAAATATCAAGCAAATTTTGCCTTGGAATCTGAACGCTGTTTTGGAATCCGAATACCAAAATATTGTTCAAATGGGATGTATCGACAGTACGGCCCATAGCTTTATCCACTTACTCGTCTTGGAACTCAAATATTTTGGAACTCAAGCAGGGTTCTGGGATGAATTAAGTTCGAATTCCAAGGCATCACTTTTATATTAAATGATCATTTTCTACACCTTAAATATGCACAGTTTTTGTCAACTATACCTCAATAAAGTTGGAGAAAAAGTACATTTAAAAAATAAAGCATTTGCTCCTTGTTTTTATTTGCAAATGCATCAACTTCAGAGGATCTAAAAGGACTAATGAAATCTGCAGTTATTTGAGTCTTTTACATAAATATATATGAATGTACTTCATATATATGTAAATGTATTTTTTTATTGTTAAATTTATTGGGGTGACATTGATTGGTAACAATTAGACAGCTTCCGGATGTACAAGTTCACATCACATCACCCATGCATCACATTATGTGCCCACCACCCAGAATCAGCTCCCCTTCCATCACCATATATCTGGTGTCCACTCCCACCTCCCCCCCCAGAAATGTATTTTTATTGTTTTTGACAGAGACAGAGAGAGACAGAGAGAAGGGGGAGGGCCCAGAGCAGTCTCCATAGTTGTACGTCATCAGTTTTCTACATGATTTTATTTCACATAGGTGGGCAGGGGCCACACAACGCAGGAACTGAGCTGGGGCCTCCCCCACGGGAGGCACACCCCCTTGAGCCAAGGGTAAGAACTAAACTGGGGGTCTCCTGGATGGGAAGCCCACTCCAGTTCGGCATCTGGATTTGCACGGGTCTGGGCTGGGATGCGATCCTCGGTCCCTGGGGCTGCAAAGCGAGCACTTAACCCTAGGAGCCATCCTGGCTTCCCCTGTATGTAAATGTCCTGTGATTTGCTGCTTTTAATTAAGTCACCCATTTACCAGAGGCTGCGTGCTGGGTTGTTGGTCATAGGATGGGAAACAAGGCAGAAGACGTCTCTCTGCTCTGGGGGCTTAGGGCCCAGAAAGGAGACGCACACTCAGCTTGGGAGAGGGATGCACAGGGGACAGTGTGCATGGAGGGGGTCTCAGGGGCTGCGATCTTAAACAAAGTGAGCGGGGAAATCATCACTGAGAAATTCAGGCCCAGGCCAAGACCCAAAGGTGCCGCGTGCCGATGCCCCAAGCTGGGGCCTGCGCGCTGGGTGTAGGAGCAATGACCAGGCCCGTGTGGCTGGCACTGGTGAAGAGGGTGAGTCCAAGCAGTGCCTGGGGAGCAGAGACCCTGGGCAGCTGGGGTGGAGAGGTGGCACAGGGGACATGAGGACAGGTGGCTGTGGAGTGAGAGGCCGAGGCGGGAGTGACAATCTGGAGGATACACGTGTATGTCTCCCTGTCCCCATCCGTGCCTGTGCAAAAGTACGTGCCTGCTGATGACATCTCTGGCAGATAAGAGCTTGACAGATGCAAAGCGACTCACATTAGCTTTCCCGTTCGGCCTATGTTGCTGTTCCCTCTAAGGCACTGAGCCCACATGTGAAAATCACATGGACCTGTTCTTCCTGACACACCGAAGAGCCTCACATACCATATTCTTACGTGATCGTGACCAGCCAGGCAGCCAGAAGGAAAAACTCAAACCTCCACGCAGCCTTTTCTCTCCAGTGGCTGGAGCAGGTGGCTCCTTGACCCAATGCGTGAAACAGGCTCAGGAATGGTTTTCTGTCCCACTACATAACCCAAACGTCTGAAGGAGGACCCCCAAAGTGAACACGGCAGTGTCTTGTGGAAACAGGATGTACATCAAACTTACACCACTGCACTAATAGTCCTAGATGACTACGTTTCAGAAAATTCAAAGGACCTTTTTGGGTTTGCGTTGTTTCTTGCATTTCCTTCTAATGCACTGTGAGATTCAGACATGCGCTCACGTCATGAACTGAGTTCTCTCTAAATAAGGACTGAAGAGATACTTCATTTCAGGTGCAGAATAAACTCAACTGATCACTGCGGACGACAGAACCGCGTGTTAGAAACAACTGTGAAGGGGAAATGCTAGAGCAAAGAACTTTCTGGAGCAGGCTGATGTGAGTAGGGACACACAGAGCTACTTGGGAAATGGGAAGGGTCGCCTGGGACGAGATTTTCACTCATTTCCTAGAATTTAAATTCAAAGAAACGTGTGGCTACCTGGACACTGAAAATGCCCAAGACCCTGAAGCCTTCACAGGTGTGTGACCACGGCTCAGTCCTCACCGTGACAACAGACGCCCTTATGCCTTCTTTTCAAACAGCTTCTGAGAATTGCCATTTCTAACATGGTTCTTCTCAAGAAAAACTCTTCTGACACGGGTTTTTGTGTTTAAAGGAACTCCCCACAACACTCCTTCTGAGCTACACTTTTTCTGTCTTCTAGTGGAAATTCTAACCACAGGTTACCTTGTTTTCTTTCCTGTGTTTGAAAACCACATGTGTTTTGGTGAAAACGCTAACGTGAATCATGAAGTGGAAGGCTTGAAGATACTGGGTCCCTGTCACTGGAAATGGAAATATCTGGCCGGCTGCTTCCTTGGTGCCCATGAATTTTGGTCAGTTAAAAACCTAACTTTTAGTTTTTAACCCATTGGTTTACACAGACGGCGATTCGCTGGTCTCTTGCTTAATCTCAGCTGAATACAAATCATGTGTAATTATCCAAAGTAAAAAAAAAAAGAATACAAATCTTGGCCAGAGTTAGGTTCTTTTGGACCTGACAGATTTAATGGAGCATCATCTAGTCCATCCCTTCATTTTAAAGTAGGGAAACTGAGGCCCAGAGAGATGATGGGAATCCTTACGTCCATGTGGCTCCCAGTGGTGGAGCCCAGACATGAATTTGGGGTTCAGTTACTCTGAAGTCCACACGCATTCACACACCACCGCGCCTCTGTTCTCAATACAACAGGCAAGAGGAGGGGCGATGCACGTGCTTACTTGTAGTAAACACGTAGAAACTGCCTTATTTAAAGGAATTCCTCCCTGCCAGGGAGACACACTGTGAAATGTACTGAGCCCCTATTATAGAAGCACGCACCTCAAATGTCATAGGGAGGCTCATACTATCAAGATTTCACTATGATGAAAGGTAAAGAAGAGGTGATAGGCTTTCTTTAAATCTGAAAGTCACATTTATACTTTTCTAAAACAATCACTTAAAAATTCTCTCCATGATTCTGACAGCCTCAGCAACACCAGATAAAAACCAGGGACCACCGACTAAGCGGATGCGACTCACTGTGAGAGAACGCAGCACAGGTGTGCGTGGGGTCAAGGCTGAGGAAGAGCTGGCTAGAGGCCAGCCGGTGGCCTCGTGGCCCTCCCTTCTGTCCAGTCCACTTCCCCACACTACATCCTTCTCTGCTCTCGGCATACCTGGCCTTGTGGGGTGGCTTCACTTTGACAGACTCCTGACCCAGCACCCCATCTGGGTTTGGCCATCTTAGACACCCAATTTATCAGGGTGATCGACACATGATGAAAAAAGCATGCAATACCCATCATGAAGGGTCTAGCTCCCAGAGAAGTAATTGTATTGTTCCAATCACTCAGGAGATGCAGCGACAGGGAAAATCAGGTTTTCAGGAATAAAGAAATGTTTGAACCAAAAAAGATAATAAAGGGACGTGGATGTTTTCAAAAGGATGTTTATGTCAAGCTAACAGAGGTCTATAGCCTTTTGCAATTTAGCAACGTATTTTCTGCAGTACACATTTTCTGCTCCCTATGTACAGATAAGTGCAATGGAACAATTGGGAGGACCAGCAGACAAGTTCACATTATCCAGCACTCTGTCTTCAATATTCTTTATCAATCCTCAGGATCGCTATCATGAAACCCTTATCTTTATTGCCGTATGTAAAAAAATCCCACTGGATTCTGTCTTGCCATGACTCCTATTCGATGGCAGTTACTTCATGATACGTCAGTCTCGTGCACACACTACCTCCAAACCAGTCGAATGGGTCACGCCTTCTCCCATGTGTCCTCTGTGCGTTCTTTATTGGAGTCCCTTTAGGAATGGTCTTGAACTGCCCTTCATCCCAGTTGGGAAGCATTCTATCTTTTTTCATTTTTGAGGCATTTACTCATTGAGTCTACTGTGGGATTCAAACTTTTCTTTATAGACTTTTGCCTAGAGAACAGATATTCTGCATGATCTACGTGGGTGTGGAGTTAGGGAAGCGGGAGAGACGCCCAGAGAACAATGCAGGTCTAAACCTATGGCTGAAGTGATCTCAACAGGTCACCCCTCAGAGCAGGAACAGCAAGGTGTGCCCTAGTGGGAGGGAGGGAAGGAGAGAAACTGGTTGATGATTAATTGATTGATTACTGTGAAGACGTGACATCGTAGGAAGCCTGACATTAAGCCCAGGAGCCTGGAACCATAGTAGTAGGAGGTTGAAAGTCCTGGAGACACCATCCTTTGCTCATCAAACAAGAAAAAAAGGATTCAGAAGGTGTAAATGACTTGTTTAATGCTACACTGTCATTAAGCTTAACTTTTGGGGTGCTGAATAGGACAGAGAGAGACAGAGAGAGAAAAATAGAGAGAGACAGAGGCAGGGAGAGAGACAGACACAGAAAGTGAAACAGAGACAGGGAGAGACTCAGATAGAGACAGAAAGACTCAGATAGAGATGGGGGGTGGGGGGCGAACATCACATCTGCCACACCGTCTGTACTCACTGAACTCATGAACTCTGCATTGCCTGGGCCACCCACCCTGCTTCTGACTACACAGAAAGGGCTCTAGAGACATGATAATATCGTGTCCCCTTTGCAAATGACCTCTTCATTGGGGTTGACACATCCAGAAATGTACACAAGCCACAAAGGTGCATCTAGATGAATGTTTACAAAGTGGACACATCTGTGTGACCAGCTCCTCTGTAACGCATCAAAATATCACCGACTCAGCATCAACCATCCCGATGCTCTGTCCCAGACCCTCCGTCATCTGCCCCCCAAATGTAATAACCACTCTCCCGACTTTCCATCTCATCAATTTGTTTGGCCCATTTCTGAATGATACGTCAATGAAATCCTACAGTTTGCATTCATCGAGGTCTGGCTGTACTCGCTCAGCCTTATGAGTGCCAGGTGTGTTCATGGCTGTGGCAGGACTTGGCTCAGGGTCATTGCCGCATCGTGTCTGCTGACAAATGACCATGGCTTACAGGTCCTGCAGGGAGGGACACTTGGGCCTTCTCCAGGGTAGGGGGCTGGAGATGTGTATGTTGTACGTGTCTTTTAGAGCACCGTGTCGACATGTCTGTGGGTCAAGTACTCATGGGATGCCTGGCTCCCCGGGTGCCCATGCGCTCAGCTTCAGTAAATGTTGTCAATCACATGCCCAAAGGTGTGCTCATTTGCACGAGTATCCCATTTCCTCCATTTTTTCCCCATAAGGCTCGTGACAGACTCACAAAGAAGGTCATGACATTTGGGGAATTTTCTTTCTCAGCTAAGAAATAAAAGGAGCCATCCTCCTTGAGAAGAGATCTCCATCCTATCCAAATAAACCTGCAAGGAACTGAGGAAGTGTGAATCCACAGAGAGTAAGTAAATGACATCATACCAACGTAGTCCTAAGATGGCTCTGTAGTGCTTTGACGCTCTATGGCACATGCAAAGGGCTGTCATAACCTGGAGAACCTGTATTTAAAGACATTCAGTTGGCTTCCTGCTTGGTTTCTTTAGCTCTAGTTCCCTGAACATCCCTAGAAAAAGTGGAGTGGCCAAAATGTGCTGTACCTTGCTGTGTCCCCCAGAAGCAATTTGATGGTCTTAGGTTGAGTCTTCTTAAGTTCCCTGGACAGGGCAGGTCATGTGACCTAAAGGTTCTGAAGCAGCAGCTTTCTTGCCTTTTGTATAGAGAGAAAGTGTCTTAGTGTTCTTAAAATTTAATCAGAATTTCTGCAGCCCCCCAAATCTACGTAACCCCCAAACTTCTTTACTTAGTCTGACATTTCAACATCCATTGCTTTGGCCTAATCAAAGGTATTCTCCTCCAGTTCAAAATACATGATCCGATTCGTCAATCGGGAGTTGATATTCTTTACAACACAGTGGAAATTGCTTAAAAGAAGTTAACAGTTGGAGAAAAAAAATATTAAGCCATTATGGGGAGTGATAAGGGCAAATTTAAATGGTATCATTATTCATTTTTAATGTATTTTTGTGTGTGTCGGTAAATTCTTGTTCTTTAGTAAAAAAAAAAGCAAAGAAGCTAGTCTTACTTATGCAACCAGAGCATTCCTAAGATCACATTCGTAAGTCCTTAAAAAAGGAAACATCAGCAAATCAAGTAAAAAACAAACAAACAAGAAAAGACTGTTGTGAACTATAAACCACAAATCGTGTGAGTAGTTAGTTCTGCGACTGTCTCAGCATACACGCTCTGAGCCATGACTAGGATAAGACAGCCAAGTAGTAATGATTATGTTCCTAATGTGAGATTATGAGGGATCCAAATTTTCTTTTCTAAGCATTTTTATATTTATCAAATTTTCTGTGATGACTGCTCATGACTGTACAATCAGGCAACAACTAAAAGTGGTACTTTAATCAAAATAAGTCCAAGAATTAGGTACCGATTAAAGAATGTAAGGAAATACATCAAAGGTCAGGTGTTTGGGGGGTTGTGGAATTCTAGGTAATCTTTCTCCTCCTTTTCTCTGATTCCTAGAGTATATATGTATGTGTGTGTGTGGGGGGGGGGGTATAGATAAAACAGCTGCTCTCTGAATAATATACTGAAACCCAAATATAAAGCTTTACTTCTTTTGTTTGCTGACTCTGCCTAGTGACAAGCAGAAAAAAAAAAAAGAGAGAGAGAAGAAAAAAAGAAGAAAACGTCACCTTGGATCTACTTATAATATATAAGCCAATATAACTTTAAAGAAGTAACCAGTCTCTAGGGTTACCATTTGGGGCTGAACACAAAGATTTCGGGGCAACATGCTTAGGCTAAGGGGTAGAATGTGAGCATGCAACAAAGCACCCCTAACTAACTCATGCATCAGCCAACACGGGCCCTCACCTCATTAGACCACTAGTCTAACCACTGAAAGAAAAAGTATTCCTTCTATTCTTGTTCCACAAACTTTTTATTTTAAAGTGAATGGCTGAAACCAGGGTGCACTCGGGAAATCTATAGACAAAGAAGAGAGAAATGATTTCCAATGTGTCCCTGGGCCATAGTGTACAACTTCCTTGAGAGTATTTCAAATTGTTTTCACACCAGTAACTAGATTAAAGTAGCAATGAATACAACCATAAATGGGGTATGTCTGAGCAGTATGGGCTGAAGGAGAAAGGAGTAGTGAGGAAGAGCTGTGAGACTTGCCTTTTCAGAAAAGAGATTGAGATGGATGGGAGTTTTACACTCAAGCAACGTGCCCTCATTGATAGATTTTCAAATGGGCACTCACATTGTCATGTTATAGAACTGCAATCACCCAACTTATAAACACAACAGAAGGTTTTATCTTGATTTCTTCCTTCTGGATTCACAGGTTAAATTCTCAGATTTATTATTCCCTCCTGGGGAGGATTTCTCACCAAAATGTAGTCTTTTGGACTTTTGGGTTGCTGTTGCTTTCTGTTGGTAGAAAAGAATCACTAAAAAGTGGTCTGTCCAGATTATCTAATCAATATGTCTTTAATTTCAGACAAAATGTTATATTCATTTGGGTGCCATACTCCTCATGCTGGTTATCACTGGACTCATAGAATCCAGAACCGTATCTGCAATCCTTAGAAATACTGGACCTTCCCCTTTTTGTCCTGATTCTACCCCAAGTTTGTATTAACTTGCATCCATGTTAAAACAACACTGAAAATGCTATTCACTATCATAGATTTATATACTTATGTTATAATTAATGTCTCTTTATTGGCAGTGATGACTTCAAAAATTAATCAGCATCTTAAGAATTGCAGAAGCCACAATAAAATGAAACAACAATTTATAACTCCCCTACCTTTTAAGCAGAATAGTAAAAGGAAGACTTCCACGCTTAATTTCATTCTTTTATAATGCAATAATAATTGATGCTCAAGAAATAGTGATCTGGTCTAAATGTTCTGCATCACTCAAGATTAAATTTCTTTCCTTTTCTATGGCTGTGTTAGCGAGCACTTTGATACATTATAATGCACAAATTGGTCATCTATACATGTGTTAACTCTTCTTAGAATACCTTATCAGTCAGGATATCCACAAACATACACAATTCTTTTACTGTTTCAAGAGTCAGGGTATAATTTCAGGTCTTATCTGGTTTCTATGTGTCTGATAGAAAACCTCATGGATTTAGAGGTCAACAGAGTGGGAGGGAAGACACCCCCACCACTCACCAGCCTATGAGCCGGGCAAAGTCATCTGCTTGA
Source organism: Craseonycteris thonglongyai (assembly GCA_004027555.1). Lineage (NCBI taxonomy): Eukaryota > Metazoa > Chordata > Mammalia > Chiroptera > Craseonycteridae > Craseonycteris > Craseonycteris thonglongyai. The sequence continues at coordinate 29,173 of PVKE010004955.1, read as the reverse complement.
CCTCTAAGACTCAGCTGTCACCCCTCTGAAAGGAAAAGGATCTTACCCATCTCCAGGTATTTGTCTAAGGATCAAGTGAGCTCATTGGAATGAAATGTTTAACAACGTGCCCTGACCCACATCCTGAATGCACAGTATTGGCTAGTGTCCGGTTCACTCATTATCTCCTTCTTAAATGAAAATATTAATATGTGCCTTCCTCCCCTTGGCTAAGATTTTTAAATGAGCTTAATATCACTAAGCATGTAGAATAAAGATGGAACTATTCAAAAATATCGTATTATGAACATTGCTTGTTTTTTACCCCAGGATGGGTTTGCGTTCACCGTTTTCGCCATCCCACCTTGTGGCTTAGAAGGAGCCGCCCTCCTGTTCTCAACAGTAATCAAGGTTTATTTCTTCCTCAAGGGGAAGGCCGATTTTTGCTTCAGGCTTAGAGCTCTCTCCAGGCAATAACAGTCTCTAACTTCTAGTTACCCTTTGGATGAAAGAGAAAATAAATAAATAAAGCCCTCCCTTTCCCTGGTCCAAACTGTCCATTCCAAATACCTGGTTTGGGCTGCACCTGTGTCACTGTGACCCAGAGCTCCTAGAATGATTTGGACAGTTTCTGAAGAGTGTTACACGAGACTCCAGAGGCCTTTGCAGTGTTTGGTGAGGGGGGCCGCTGTCTTCTCATTCCACGCCCCTTCTGAGAGGAAGCGGGTGGACCACCTTCAAACATCTCTGCAGAGCCTTCGGACAAGTAGCCAAACGTCACGTGAAATGGTCCAACCCGAGCGGTAACTTTCAGCACAGACGCGTCTTGTTACATCATCCAGGGCTTAAGTGATCTCCTTGTCACATCCATCTCCTCCCCAAGTGTCATCTTCCTCCAAATTGAGGCTCAGAGTGAAGACCTTTTCTTTTTCATTTCTAGCCTCAGTCCTTCCTGGAAGGTCAATCCACACACAGTAGGATGCATGAGGTGGTTTCTTTGGGCGACAGAGCATGATCATCAACCAGGTCCCAAACTAAAGTGAAGCCATCGGCTCCCATAAGCAAATTCCAGGTTGAAGGAAGAGGGACTTTGATGTCTCCAGGGGTCAGATTCCTGGGAGTCACTTACTGCTTAGCTCTAGCTCCAAAGCAGGAATCACCATGTCTTCCAGGCGACCGCACACGGACGCAGCTGCCTCATCGTCTGTGCTCAGCCCGATTCCAGGAAACTTTGGGGCAGAAACTGAAGGAGGAAAGGAAGTGACTGAAAGTGCGGGTGAGTTTAACGTAACGAGTGGGACCTCACCACCCACGTTCGGTCCCCTCCAGGAAATGCCCTCTCGTCTTCCAGGAAACAGAGGTGTGAAGAACGTCTGAGCATCCGCTGTGTTTGTAAAACAACGAGACCATGTCTGACAGCCCACGGGATGCCTGGGAGCCCGGGGAGGAAGATCCCTCGCCGCATAGGATGCTGGGGTCCAAAGGGTCCAGTCTCTGACACGTAACATGGATCTGGGACAGATCCAGATTTTTTCCTTTAGGTGAGAGTCAAGACCAAAAGAAATCATTTTAAACAGATGATGAATATTGTTTTTAAAAAGTCCAGACTTTGTTAACTGTGGGATCTTAGGCAAGCTGCATAATCCTTCCAGTCCTCGTGATTCTCACCTCTAAAATAGAGCTGGAAATGATGATGGTGATGATGATGACAATGATGATGATGACAATGATGAGGACATCTACCTCCTAAGACTGTTGTGAGAGTTCAAGGAACAGCGCATCCAAAGTGCTGAACTCGATGACTTGTCTGTTGGTACTCTGGACCCACTCATCATTATGTGGAACTTTTTTAAAAGCCGCTAATTAGAACTGACTAAATGACAAGGACGTGTGAATGTCCCATGATCCCTACCTATATGTACACAGCCTCTGTCTCAAGTCATCAGGGGTCTGCTGTCTCCTAGACAAGCCACCACTGGCAGTCTGCTGTCCCTTCTTGATGTCATTGCATTTACGGAGGGCTGGGGAAGGCAGGCAGGAGGGAGGCACCCTGAAGAGGTGTCCCTTTTGCATCCTGCAAAGAGAAGCTGGGCTTCTCCGGGGTGTGGGGGATGGCCATTGCTCCAGCTCTCACGGCGGCATGTCCCCAACCAGAGATATGGTGTGTTTGTTTGTTTGTTTGGCAACTTTCAATAGTAAATACAAAGTGAGTGCCTAAAACGTGCCGGGCTCTAGTGATGCTCAGGTGAGCCGGCACATCTAAGGTTTCGTCCACACTCACACCTCCTGGCTAGAATCTTCCAAGAGGTGGCAGCACCTCTGTGGAGGATCCTGGTCTGAGCCTCAGTCCAGTGTTGTTAGATATGAACCACAGGAGAGACGGGCTCATTGGAATGGAATATATTTTTCAACCCTAAAAGCTGTGTGTGTGTTTGCTTTGCTGAGTTCCTATAAAATGAAGGGAAAAGCTCACTGTCTTATGTGGTTTCCCAGCGTGTGAACTGATCAAGCATCAAACCCTGCTGGGCATTGGTGTTTTCATCTTTAAATTAGATTAGCTGTAGTCTGGGGCTCTTTTTTCCATAACATTTTATTCTGCCATGATCAGAAGCCTGCTGATCCAAGGCTTGGCTCTTTTCTACCTTTTGAATCTCTCTCTCTCTCTTTCTGTCTCAAAAAAAAAAGTTTTTTTTTTTAAAGAAAAGGATTACTGTTTTGTTTCAGAATAATCTGATCTTAGTTTATATAGCAACCAAAGCCTTAACCAAGTACATTTTAATCATTTCATGTCATAATTGAGCAGGAAAGCCCTATACTAGCATTGGTAAGGCAGACATATATTTTCTAACCTGAATAAAAAATAAAAATAAAAAACATGAATTCTATGGAGTATAGCAAAAACCACCCCAATTATCCCTATCGCAGTCATCATTCGAATTACCAACAAGGCAGGAAACTCCTCAGGTGACACATGCACTGTGACATGACATTGCAGCTTCAAGGACCGTCAAGTTTAGAGCAGGGCACCTTTGCACATAGAATTAAAACCACAGCGTGGCCAGAGAGAACATCGAAGTCCTAGGTCAGACCCCCATCTGGGACAGATTCCCCATTGCCCCCAACCCTCCTCAGGCAGGTCATGCAAAAAGCAGGGTGTCCACGCGTCCTTGCTGAGCGTAAAAACAGACAACACATGAAGGTCCACTTTGCTCCCTCTTCCCAGGGGACGATCCTGTTCGCTTTCCAGGCCGGCCAGCTGCAGGTCATGGGGTGCCGTGCCCCTGGGCCCTCCCTCCGAACCCCAGTAGGGGGTGTCCCATCCCCGCGTGCAGCGGGCTGGCTGAGGCTGCAGGGAGGGGCGGGCCGCGAGGCGAGGCAGGCGAGGCGGCGCCGCGGGCGGCAGTGCGCGCTGGCTGGCCGCCGGTTCCTGGGCGGGCCCCGCGGGCGGACCCGGGCTCCCTCCAGCAGTCGGGGCGCGGGGCTGCCGAGCGCCCCCTGGCCGGCTCCGCCTGCGGGTGCAGGCACTGCTCCGGGCCCCGCCAGTGCCTGTGCCACCGCCGGCCCGCCAGGCGCGCGCGCGCGCTCGGACCCAGGCTGCCCACCCAGCAGGTAGGTCCCTGCGGAGCGCGCGTCGCGAGCCCGGGGAGGCGCAGGGGGCTGTTGGCGCCGGGGCAGGAGCGCGGGCTCCGGCCGGTGAGATGTTCCAGGAGGAGGGGAGCAGGGTGACAGGCAAACCTGAGACCCGAGCGCAGCCAACTTTGGGTCACTTGTTCCCCCCACCCCAGAGGCGGGGCGTGGGGGTCTTGCGTGCAGGTTGCACGGGATGCTGCGGAGCTCGGCCGTGAGGAGGCCATTTGTAACTCTCGCCCGAGCTCATGAGAGCTGGGCAGGAGAAAGGAAGAAGGGGGACGGTTTTGTATTCTTGGCAATATACTCCCCGTAAGGAGAGATGTTTGGTAGCGACGGCAAGCTGTCTATGGAGAACGTGTTTTCTTGGAATCTGTTGCTGGACACTGACCCTTGCAAACAACCTCAGTTCCTTTTCCAGGGCCTGGGGGTGTCGGGTGAGTTGTGTATTCGATGCAAAAAGAAAGTCCGGTGCTCAGTCCTGTAACCTTGGGGTGGGAGTGGGGGAGGGTGGAGAGCTAGCTGTTTTGTTTTCCAGCCTTGTGGGTCCCCCCCGTACAGAAAGTCGAGTTCAATGCCTTTGTTTCACGGAATGTGTAAGATTCTCTGTGTGACATAGACTCTTCGTGCTCAAGGCTTGGGCACCCCCACAGGGTGCCCCCAAAAGCCTGGCTCAACCAGGTTATACGGTGGTGGGTTTTGCAGAGAGAGTGCCCCAGGGCAGCTTTGTCCTTGGGGGTTGTCCTGCTCAAAGCTGCTAATGAAAGATGGCTGGGTCATGGCAGAAGCTGACCGGGAGCGATGGTGATAGTACACTGGCTGCTGCTCCCTCCCGGCCGTGAGTCGGTGCCCTTGCTGCACCCAAGGCTGCGGGTTCCCTGGCCTTGTGACCACCAGCAGCAGCCCTGGGCTGGAGGGGCTGTCTCGTAGACCTGCCCTATTTGTAGGGGCCTGGGTGACCCACACCTCTACCACCACACACCCAGACTCTGTGAATCACCATCTTAATCCCCCACCCCCACCCCAGCCCCCAACTTATCTTTGGAAACTCTCATAAAATGGCAGGCAGAACACCGCAGAGGCTTGGTGTCTTTTAACAACGCTGTGTCTAGTGGGAAGTAGGGGTGACGTGGACTCGTTGGGTTGCCCATCGCTTTTTGAAGTTTATGCACAGCTGTTGAAACTCCTTCCTGGCTCGACCGGGGCCACAGTCGGAGGCAGGTGTCCATCACAGAGCGATCTTCTTATCTCTTCCTGATGGGATGCACAGAGACTTACAGAGGCAGCAGCCTCAGGGGAGCTTCTAAAACCTTCAAAGGCTCCCCTACGAGGTTCCTGTGATGAAATCTCAATTGTTTTGTGTGGGGGGTTTTGTTCTGTTCTGTCCCACCCCCACCCCTGCTCCCAAACTTTTCCCTCTGAGTTTGAGAGGAATCTGTTTCACATCTCCAGCCTTTGTCTCAGCCTCCTGGGATTTTCTTGTGAACTTTTAAAATGTCAAACCTGCCCTCCTCACAGCCACCACCTTCCGCTGTGTCAAGTTCACTTCCGTCGCCCCTGCCTTGTGCTACGAGGGCTCAGGATGGCAGAAGCGCATGGGCCCATTGCTTTGTCTTCTCTCCCACTGGCCTCACCTCCCTCACTGAGTCGCTTTGAAAATACAACCACGGGCGCTTTCATTGCTTTTCTTGTTCATCAGTCACACCTCAGTCCTTATTATCCCAACCACCGCCTTCAACACTAGTGTTTGGTTTCTCTTGTTTGTAGCAAGTAACAAAATAGCCTGTTTGTCTGTGGTCATTTCTATGAAGATCCCTCTCTCTTCTGGGGAAAAGATGAAGTTCTTCAGGGTCATGAATGTAGTGTTTTCTCTGAAATACCCTGTGCACTGTGTCCTGGATTTTCTTCTGAGATGTGGGTTTATGGTACAAATCCATGGCTGGCATTCAGGAATAAGGCTCCACAAATCCCATCAGAATGCAGGGTTTAAAGACAGGACCTTTGCCTTCTTGAAAACAGGAATTAGAATTAGGATTGCCTTTTGTGAAACACGTTGCATGTTCTGCTGATTATGCACTGGCCCCTGGAATGATTGCTGATGTGTTCATCTAATGTGACGGTTTTATAGGGTGTATTTCATTACAGGTGGTCTCCATTTTATGGAGTTCAATCTTCCATTTCATTTTTTTCCCAAGTAACTTCCCCAGATAGTTGAAAATAAACAGCTGTTGCCTACAGACAAATCCCAGAGAACACAGATGTGTCATATGATTCCATATTTATTTAATTTTGTTGTGCCAAGTCAAATCTGTCATTCGAAGTAGAGAAATTAGGGGAAGCCAGGATGGCTCAGCAGGTTGAGCGCTCGCTTTGCAGCCCCAGGGACCGAGGATCAAGTCCTGGCCCCAGCCCGTGTGGACTCATATGCTGAACTGGGGTGTGCTTCTCATGCGGGAACCCCAGTTTGGCCCCTGCCCTAGGGGGTGAGCTTCCCATGCAGGAGGCCCCCGGCCCAGTTCCAATACTGCATGGACCCCCGTCCACCTGTGGAATGAAACCATATGAAAAATTGATGACAAAAAACTATGGAGACTGCCCTGGGCCCTTCCCCTTCTCTCTGTCTCTCTCTGTCTCTGTCAGAAACAATAAAATAAATCTTTAAAGGTAGAGAAATTAGTCTTGTGGTGACTTGCATAGCATTAAGCTCACTCTTTGTGTGTAGGTCCAATACTGTCAAATTTAAGCATGTCATGTTCAGGCACCAACGCATCTAACTGTGCTTTTGCATTCTAGCTGTTAAGGCAGAAATCATGAAAAACTCATGGAAAACCATGGTGTTGAGCCAAAAGGTGAAGTAAAGGGTATTTCTTTGCAATTGTGGAAACAACTTTCACTATTTTAACATACCAAGCCTTTCTGCACAGATTCACATGGTTCTATCATCGAAAAATATCCTGGGGGCAAAAAAATACCAATCCATCAGTCAGTCAGTCAACCCATCCTTGGGGCAAAATGAGAATCGGAGGTTTAAGAACCCAAGGGGGCTCTCCCCCAAGCCCAGAACTGCAGGCTTCTGCCCCAGGATCCCACTAGCAGACATTTCAAGACACCCAACAGCAGCTCAGACTTCTAGGTTGCTACGGCTTAGTGTCTTTTGAACTAAGCTAATCGTATTAATAATGACAAGAATCAGGGCCAAGAGAAATAGTGCAACAGAATTTTACTGAGTCATAATTCACAATGTATGTGCCAAATATTATACACAATTTTATTTATATTTGACAAACATTACTATCTCGTTTAGATTTTCTTTTTACTGTTTGAGAGTAGGTGTGCATGTGTGGAAGAGGGAGGGAGGGAGAGAGAGAGAGAGAAAGAGAGAGAGAGAAGAGAAGGGGAAGAGCCCAGAGCCGTCTCCATAGTTGTACATCATTAGTTGTGACATGGTTTCATTCCACACAGGTGGATGTGGGGCTGCTCGGGGCGGGAACCAAACCGGGGGTCTCCCACATGGGAGGCGAGAACCTTCACTGCCGAGCCATCCTGGTGGTTACCAGTTGTGCAGCAGTTCAGCACATGAGGTTGCACAGGCCGGGGCTGGGAATCGAATCCCAGACCTCACGATGGTGAGGTAAGCGCTCAACCACTGAGCTATCTCAGCATCCCCACTATCTCATTTAACCTCTGCAAAGCTTTTATAAATTAGATATTATTACTGTCATCATCGTTGTCATTGTCATGCTCATTATACAAATGAGGAAACCGAGTCTCAGGAAGGTAAAGCCATGGCCCAGCACTTATAGCTGATAAGCAGTAGCGTTCATCTGTCTGATCACCAAGCACTTGCCATAAACCACAGAGCTGGACGACCTACCAATTAAATTTTCTTTATAGTGGTAAGGTACAAATAAGATAAAACATATCATCTAATCTTTAATGAGTCTACAGCTCAGTGGCATTAAGTACGTTCACACTGCCATGCTACCATCACCACCATCCGTCTCCAGAATTCTTTTCATCTTGCAAAACTGAAAACTGCCCACCAAACACTAACTCCCACCCACCCCCACCTCCTGGAAACCACTACTCAGCTTTCCATCACTATGAGTTTGACTGCCCCTGATACTTCATATGGGTGGAATCATACAGGGTTTGTCTTTTGGTGGCTGGGTCATCTCACTTTCCGTAACGTCCTCAAGGTTCTTCAAAGTCCAGGTTGTAGCCTGTGTCAGCAATTCCTTCCTTTTTCCAGCAAAACAATAATCCCTTGTGCGTACCGACCACATGGCTCACCCATTCATCAGCGGATGGATACTCGGGCTATTTCTACAATTTGGCTACCGGTACTCTGAATAATGCTGCTCTAAACATGGGTACATAAATATCTCTTCAAGTCCCTGGTTTAAATTCTTTGGGCTATCTACCCAGACAGGAAGTGCTGGATTAAATGGTCATTCTAGGTAGAATTTTTGAGGACCCACCGTACTGTTTTCCACAGCAGTGACACCATTTACATTAAGTCATGTGATGCCCTATGTTGGCTCTGTGGGCGGATGCTGGTCCTGGTTTCATTGCTTTTTCCTACTCGCCTCTCAGCCTGTGTGTATAGCCCTTTCCCGAGTGCACACTTGCTGAAGTAACTGCTACTCCTGCAGCTCCGGAAGGGCTGGGCCAACCATGGCCAAGAGGGCTCCTAAAAGACAAAGGTAGGGAAGTCCCTCCCATCATGATCTAGAAATGAGTGCTTAGGCAGAAAGTGCGCAGGTTGTAAGACCAGGGATCATTCGGCCAGGATTTGACGAAGATGATGATGGTCACTCCCCTTGATGCTGGGAGCAGACAGTCATTCCATGTAAGACGATGTGCTTTCCTTTCTAAATCTGGGGTCCCTGGGACCATAGCTGAACCCAAATGCCTACATTTTCCATTGATGAGTTTCTACCGGGGGAAAAAAATGGGGCAATTAGGCAAATTCATGATGCTGTAGTTCCATGACTTGCAGTTCCATCCAGGCTCTCAGACTCCCCAGCTCTGTGTCACATCTACAGCGGCTGCTCAAGACACTTCCCTGCCGCCAGCATCACCTGCTTCTCACACACTGCGCTGGCTCCATGCTTCCCTGAGCAAATGCGAGTTTTCCGGATAAGAACAACCTAACCCTGATCCCAGGGCTACAAATCTCACTTTATCTGGGTCCACCTTCCTTTCTTTTACGATGAAAAATAAAAGCCTGCCATCCTGTTTAACGCTCCCCTCCAGTGATGTTCCAGAATCAGCTTCTTCATGCTTGGGATCTCACTGTCTTCATAGCCTCCCCTCTCACCTGTGTTGTCCTTGCCTCCCTCATTACTGGCCCTGTTCTCCATGCATCAAACCTGCTTAAACCCCATTCTCCACTGAAGGACAAGGGCGTCTTTCTGTGCTTCCCTCGCTCCGTCCTTCTCTCCTTCCTCCTCCCCATCGGCGACAGGCCTTCCTTAGTCCTCTGCACCTGCTGCTCTGCCTCATCACTGTGCAGATCACCCCAGGCACCTGGCTTGGCTTCTGCCACCTCTGGGAATCTGTCACACCCACACCCCTTACCGCCAAGTCCTGCTGGGCTCTGCGCCTCCCTCCCTGGAGTTCTCTGCGCCAGCCTGTGTCCTGAGCGCTCTCCTCCCTTCCTCTCTTTTCCTTTGCAAGCTCCTCCTCTCCTTTATGTCCTGGAAGGTGGGGGCTCCTCAGTTTTCTCATGCCACGGACCACCTCAACAGCCATCTACTCGCAGAGCATGTCCCACCCATGACCTGTCCCAGCTCCTACTGCTCATCCATAGAGAGCTACGGGCACACCTGGTCCACCTAGACTGAAGGTATCATCCTTCTCCTTCCTCTTCCCAGATTTTCCCCTCTCCCTTTTTTCCATGTCTGGCACTGGTATCCTCTGTTCTTGCATAACCAGAAATCGGAATCTTTTTTCTTGACTCCTCACCCCCATCGCTCACCCCACTCCAAGTTCTGCTCGTGCCACCCTGACTATGTCCTTGCCCCATCCATCCTTTCCTACCCCTGCTACCTCTGCTCTTTGGCAGGGCCACTGCTTCCAGATCCCTGCCAGAACCTGCTCACAGATCTCCATTACTGTGGACGGTGCTCCACACAGCAGCTGGAAGGATCTTTCTAGACCCCAGACCTGAGCATGTCACCCCCACGCTGTAACCCTTTCAGTGTGATGGGCCGACACATCGGCTTTCGCATCTTGGGCAAACACTACAGCAGGTCGATATATCGGCTCCTACGTAGACCATAGGTCATTACCCTTCACATTTCTCGCCAGTACCACTGGAATAAGGTAGCACTAAGAGGGTTAAGTTCTTCGGTGACTATCCAATATACTTGCAATGAAACCCAGACTCTAACACGAATTGGAAGGGTCTATACTCCTCTCCAGCCCCGTACGCATCACACTCTTCCACATCTGGATTCTATGGGCTCTTAGCCATCCTATCTGTCCCCGGCCTCATCAACTTTCTACCCAACCTTTAAGCCTCTCCTTGCTTTGGCTAATTCCTGCGTATCTTTAGGCCCCACTTTAGACCTCTTCCTCTGGAAAGCTTTCCCTGATCCTCAAGTTAGGATTTAGTTTCCTCCCATGTGTCCTTAAAGCACATGTAAGCATCTGTATAAATTGCTTAGTGTCATGCATGGCATATCGTCACCAGTCATAACTGTTACAGGCCACAGCACTTAGAACACATGGACAGCCATTGTTAGCTGACTTTCAGACTTCCCCAGTACATTAGAAATTCCGTGAGGACAAGAGCCACGTTCTCTCTTATTCTCTATCGAATCCCAACATCTAGCACTGTTGATATAGTAGAGGCTCAATACATATTCATGGGCTAAATAGATAAGCCACACATTTTAGAACATGTAATATCTAAGGAACTGTGTGCTAAGAGGTAGGAGAAAAGAATGGCAATCGAGTCATTTAAATGTCTGCACAAGTAGAATATTATCACTGTGGGCAGTTTTTGCCTGTGGTTCTCTAGAATCATCTAGATAAATTCTCCTAGAAAGTCAGAGGTTATGGGGAACACTTTAAAAGGCTAAGGCAACTAGTTACAAGGGGGAAGCCTCATCTCTCTGTCTACAGTGCAGTTTTCTCCCTGTATCATCCTGTCTCTCACCTTGCTGACCATTATATGCCCCAATAATAAAAGGGAAAAAGACTCAGCTAAGAATGATCAGATCAAAGGTAATATTAAAATATTCTGGAATATCCTATAAGCAAAAGGTTGAGACAATGGGTAGATATTAAATGTGGCTGTATTGAGAATGCAAAGATTATTTTAATAAAATGAAAATGTTAAAGCATAAAAGAGGTAAAAAAAAAAATTGTTTTTTAATGAAACAACAAAAGGCTTCCAGGATTGTTTAAAACAAAATCATAACGACCTTAAAACTCATGAAAGTAGGTAAGAGTAAAACAGGTAAAAAGTGAAAGACAAGAGTGAAGAATTAGGATGGTAAACGCAGGTCAAAGAAAAAAATCGTGGAAAGCATTCAAAGAAAAGTGGTTTACAAACGAAGAGTAACAAATTATTTAGGGGACTCACATAAAGGTAGAATAACCAAACATGTGAAACCAAAAGAAAAAACAACAACAAAAATTTTTTAAAAGAGATTAAATATAAATCCTAGTAATAATAAAATAGGCACAAGTCAGATCTGCACACGTGTGTCACAGCTAAAACGATGTCTAAATGGGAGCGTAAGTGTCTGGCTTGTAGCAAAAAAAAACGCCCGTCACCTCTATGGGATTTCAGAGGGTTTTCAGAGTTCATTACGCTTGGGGAATGGCATCGTGTTTCTGGGGACAGTGACACTTCCCTCCATGGGGACTATCAGCAGAGGCTCAGGTCAGGGCAGCCACATAGTACCGTCACCTGCGCCTGTGAATACCGGGACGCTTCTTACTGTGGAAGACTGGGTGTCGTCAGAACTCCGCCCCCGGTGGCTTCTCCATCCCATGCACCCTGCTTTCCTTTGGCAAAAGAGAAAACAAGGTGGTAGCCCCCTGAGCTCTAAGTGCATTGCTCTCTTTGTTCCGGAAGACCCCTCCTCAACCAGAATCACTTTTAGCAATAAGCAAACACCAAAAGCTAAGTGCTCTTCGTGTTCTATCTTTTCCACGTAGCTTCTCATGTGTTGTTGCTCCCTTGCGCGTTCTTCCGTCTCTGGGGACTTGAGGTTTCCATCCAGCTTGCAGCGGAGCTCAGTCATATTTTAACGCCATTATTGTTATGTCCTGGGCATGCTGTCCTGAGGGCACGGGCCACATCTTCCTTCCCTTCTCCTTCTTTAAACGCTTGGCATAGAGCTCAGCGTGCAGGCCCGAGGAAGCTCATGGAGCCTGTCAGAGTCGGGGAATATGCTTCCTTTTCCTCCGGTCCCCAACATGAAGGATTCTAAACATGACCTCCACTGTTCAGGCCCAATCATTAGTATGCAGGCCCTAAGCACCCTGATTTCTGCGCACCTTCTCAAGGTGAGTTTCAGGGATGTGACGAAGAGCGGCCTATAGGGCCAAGGACCCAGTTACTCTTCGGTGAGTTGACTTTGCATCTGCTGTTTCCTCCCTTCCTGGGTCCCAAGGAGCCAGTCTCTCCACCTCCCTGCTCCCCAGTTTCCCTACAGCAAATGGAACTATGGGAACTGGCACCCAAGGGGACGGATCATCCAAATTAGACAATTGTCTTGGTCCTGCTCTTGGACGGTTCTGCCAGTCTTTCAGAACCGTCCAACAGTGAAGGCAAAACTGAAGGTCACAGAAGCAGGACCCGGGGCACCAAGGTTCTCGTTCTAGTTGTGCCGTATTGACCACGGGATGAGTGAGTTGGATGAGGGAGTCTCAGCGATCCCTCACGATCCTAGTATTTTGTAGCTATTTCCACACGTTGTTTCGACTTCCACATATTCCTGGGGCGATGCAGTACTGGGCACATTTTGAGGATTGCAGGTGGTAGTCAGCCCTTTACGAGTGTTGGTGACTAGCCGTGTTAGATGAGAGGATACAGCCCCATAGTGAATGTGTCCTTTCACCAATACAGTGAAGTGCGGTCACCCGAACACAGGGCCATTCAGTTGTTATTATACAAGCACTCTGGGTTTTTGCAAAATCAAAATTTCAGACAATAACATTTTTTTCTTCTACTGTGTTCTTGGTGATGGTAACGCAGTGAAGTGTGGTTGACAACCAAGTTTTCTCAACATGCTGACTCTCCAAAAAGAATGGGGTTCACTTGATTCCCTCAGTGGACTTTGTTCCTGAACGATAAGGTGATGAATAGCAGCCAGATGGGATCACTTCTCTGGGAAAGTTTCAGTTCTTCCACGTTAGTCATTCAAAAAGAAAGATAAATTGGCATGTGTATGTGTGTGTGTGTGTATGTGTGTGTGTGTGTGTGTTTTCAGGGTATAGTCAGGCTGTCCAGAAAGGATAATATTAACAGTAGCTTTAGATATACTCTTTCTTAAGAGGGATTGAGTTCTTCTACCTTTTACATAAAATCGAGCTGATCCTAGAAAATCCTTTAAACGTTGATGAAATAATTCAGTGAGAAATAAGCTATGGTGTTCCAGGGCATGCAGCGAAGACAGCTTAGGTATTTGCCGAGCACACAGCATGAGGTACTTGAACTTCCCTCTCTCAGTTCCAGTAAAAAGCAGGATTTTACTATTGCGACTCTTTCCTACCTCCCAGGTATCGACATTTGTTTATAGTTATAGGACACTTGAGATCTGTGACTAAAGGCACTTTAGCAAGGCATCTGAGCAACAGGAAACCGCTTTTCGCAACTTATTAAAATAAAATAAATGCAACACACTTGACAAAAAATTGCCAATATTTCTATACACAAATTGCCATGTTAAGTTTAGAAATGAATGAAGTAAAAATCATTTATTCACAATTTCCCATAGATGGATCTGATAGAAACATCAACTCATCCTACATGGGAACCTTCTTATTTCAATAAAAATGGAAGGGAGAAGAACCCCTTGTCTTTGGAGAAGAGAAGAGAAGTATTCAGAACAGAGAGAACAGATGTTTATTTAAACAGGTAGAAATCCATGTTCTCCTGAAAAATACTGTAGACATTCTCTCATGGAAAAACATCCTAGACCTCAGGTCTAACTAGCTAGACCTAGGGAGAGATCCCGCTATTTCTTCAAGTACTGTTCTATCTCAAGACACGTAGCCATACAGCAAAGAAACCCAATTATAGAGTCAGCAAACATTCTGCAGCTCCACAAAGCGAAACATGTCTTTGTTTGGATGTCCGTATTAAAACTAACACAAGGGCAGAGGTCAGACTTGAACTCCAGGGAATTTTAATCCACTCACCACATTTTCTTAGCCTTTGAGGATTACATTTCTAAGAACCCCTTTTTGAACAACTTGAGCGCTTGTCAGTGTGACCGAGACTGGAAATGGGATTGGGCGGTGAGTTGTGATGGATGAAGTACAACTTGACTCCTACGGACAACGCCGCAATGCTGTTGCTCTGAAATTGTCGAGGCTGCAGTTTGTGATTTATGGGGGTGTGGATTTATGATTTATGGGGCCTGGATTTATTTGACCCAGAGTATTGCTTTGCATTGCTGTGCCTCAAAACTTAGTGGCTAAAAACGACATCATTTTTTCGGTCACGATTCTGCCAATCAGGAATTTGGCCTAACTCTGCCCCTCACGGTGCCGTCCGGGGTCTCTCGTGAAATTGTGGGTGGGTCTGAGATGGGATTATGCACATAGATGGTGCTGGGTGGGTAGGGCTAGAAGCCCAGAACTGCCCCATTGTGGCCCCTCTTCCTCGGACTTCTTATCTGAACATTCCTAAGTGTGTGTGTTCTGAACACACAAAGGCAGATCTCTTAAGGCCCAAGCTAGGAAGTCACAGCACATTAGTCAGTTCTGTCCTTTTTCATCCTTCAAAAACACATCACTGGTCAGCCAGGCTCACGGGCCGGGCAATCGACTGCACCCCTCGGAGGTACACTGCCAAGTGGCATTGCTGAAGGTCTGCGGAAGGGCAGGCGCTGCTGCAGCCATCTTTGGAATCACAGCCCAGCACATATATTTTGGCTGTCAATATAGCAGGTCATAAAAGTGTCCTTGAGTTTATTTTCCAAGACGGAGCCTCTTGTCCCCCATTTTACCCTCTTTCCCGTTACTGGCAGAAGATTCTGACTCTAAACAAAAATTGGACCACAACTCTGCTGTGAGAATGCGTTGGTGGCTCCATATCTCCTAGAAAATAAAACCCGGACAACCTCTCATGGCCTGCTGGGTCCTTCCCGGCCATCCCTGACGACCCCTCCAGCCTCCTGTCTCACGAGGCCCTGGGCAACCCGGTGGGTCTTTTAGGGCCCCTCGCTTAGCACGTGGGACCGCTGCCTTGAGGTGCACTGTTCCCCACTTTGCTGCCCCTCCTTCCCCTGGAGCCAGCATCCTATACCAGAAGCACCTCAGGGGTAACATCACTCCCCTTTGTCACCCCGACCACACCTCCAGCTGCTGCAGGGCAGGGATCTGTGTCCCTTGCTCTCGAGCCTCGCCCTGCCTGTCACAGGGTCCCCCACACACGTGCTCAGGAAACAGATCTTGAATGTCATTTTGGTGCATGACAGTGCCTGAGGGAGAGATCGGAGCGCCCCGAACAGGAAGAAGGTGGGTGGGATGAAAGTCAGAGGGAGCCGGCGTGCAGGTGGGGGGGACCCAGAAGTGCAGACACAGAGTGCACTAGACGCACGGACAGCGAGGACCAAGGGCAGCAGGTCGAACGGAAGAGGCACCTGGATGAGACAGATGGAGCATTGTGGCCCCAAACCAAGAAGTGGCAACCAGGTAACGTCTAACACCAGACCCGGCCATGCGGCGTCGGCCGAGAGGCCGGGAAAGCACACCATCACGCCTCCTGACCAGAAATGCCGGGTGGCAGGCCCAGAAGCCAAACGTGACAGAAGCCCCCTCCTCTAGACACTGTGCGGCTCTCATCAGGGGACTGGCTCTCCCACCTACGAGGACACAAGAGAAGCCGCTGCTTCTAGAAAAGCCACTGGCTCCTCCAGCCCAGGTGTTGCTTATTTCTCCGGTTGGGTGTCTTTAATAAGGTGACCAGATTTTAACATTGGTAAAGCGGGACACCATTGACCGGGGGCGGGGGGGGGGGTTCTTGATTAAAAATTGGGTCTATCTCCCGCCGTTCCCTAGCTTGTCGTGCATTCTTTCCAAAAATCAGGACTTTTTTAAAACGCCGCGGGATGTGGGATACATTGTTAAAAATCGGGACTGTCCCGCCAAAAGTGGGACGTCTGGCCACCTTAGTCTTTAATCCTGAGCCAAAGCGACTGCCTAAGATGAAAGTGGAGCTGACAGTGATGCCCTTGACGTTAGTTACGAGGTACAGGGGAAATGGTGTGATGGGGAGAGGAGCGGGGAGGGGTAGCTTAGCCCCAACGAGGAACTCCCACCTTGAAAGAACCCAGAGCCTTCTCTGGACAACACAACTGTGCAGGAAGTGACGGTTGGGAGAGACTTTCTCCTGCTGCATCGGGGAAGAAGAAGACACGACTCAGCCCTAATAATTGTAACTAGCCCCGGTCTGGAGCACTTTCCTTATGCCAGGTCTTGCTCTGATCCCCTGACACCCATGAACTCAGGTCACACTGGTCCTCTTACTGTCCTCACTTAACCAACGTGGACATGGAACTCACGCGTTCGCAGTCCCGGAGCTCCTGAACAAAACGGCTGGGACAGGATTTGAACACTCGCTGTATGAGGCCCCCGTCCATGTTCTCAGCACCCCCAGCCTGACTTGGGCAATATGCTGTCTCTACTCACTCATGTTTTTAAATGCTGCCTGGGATCGGCCTGAATTCTGAGAAGTGAGCCTGAAACTTCCTTCCCTCTTCCTGTCTCAGTTACTGTCGGGGCATATTTCCTTGTGTTGCTGTGCCATCTATTCCTAACTTTAGTAACAGAAGAGACTCAAGTTCAGGTTCGTACATCCAGCCAGGAGTCTGGCTTTGACCTACACGGCTTTTCTGGATCCTTCCAAGGCATTTGTCAGCTGGCTTGAAAATTCTTCTAGGCATTTGGAGAGACTTTTAAAAAGGCTGGAAAACTGCAAGGAACTTTTGAACTGGTAAGGAGAGGGCCACAGTGCTTTGTTGGGGCTCCCAGCACAGACGGGGTCACTGCTTATCAGTGACGGGGTCGCTCCCAAGTTTGCAGGGGGGCAGAGGCACTGGTGTGAGGCCCACAGCCCAGCTCACGGCCCTGGTCCTCCCTCCTTCCTCGACCTTGAATGTCGACCTCGAGTCCTCCTGTTCTCCTGCCTGCTTTTTTCCTTCCCAGGAAAGCCAGACACCAGATTCACTGTGCTGCGTGCTTCCTCGCGGCCAGCCCTCTGTCACATCTACAGTCCTGTAGAGGAAAAATCCATTCGACGTCAGCTTGAACAGTGTATTTGAGAAGCCCAGTTCATTCTTCTGCTCTTTTCCTAATCTCACATTCTCCTTACAGCTTCCTTGAGCTTTCTTCTTATATCTTCATTGTTCTTCCATCAGTTCTTTCATGTATTTCATGCTCTATTTAACAATACACTGAATAGGTTAAAAAATCACAATTCTATCATCTGTGGACACGCACACACACACGTGTGCAAGCAGACTGCTGTAGTATGCAAAGAGCCCTCAAGAAGCAAATTTGTTTACTTAAAGATGAGTGAGAAATGCATCCAGATTAACATTCTTTAGTAATAACTTTGAACTTTAACTTTATAGGGTTCTGGAAATTAGAAGAATAACATGTCGTTATCCTGTGAGCTAACCTGTTTTTCGGTCTATGTCTGATGTATCTTTGTAATTTGCTTTTGAGGCAGTAGGTCCTGCTATCTGAATCACTAACAAGGTTCACATTAAGTTTCTGATCCCTTTTTTTTATTATTGTTTTTGACACAGACAGAGAGAGAGAGAGAGAGAGAGATACAGAGACAGAGAGAAGGGGGAGGGCCCAGAACAGCCTCCATAGTTGCACATCATCGGTTTTTCCACATAGTTTCATTCCACAGGCAGACGCGGGCGCACAGGGCAGGAACTGGGCCGGGGTCTCACCCCAGTGAGAACCGAACTGGGGGCACTCTCCAGTTCAGCATATGAGTCCGCACAGGCCGGGGCCAGGATTTGATCCTCGGTCCCTGGGGCTGCAATGTGAGTGCTTAACCCACTGAGCCATCCCGGCTTCCCACTCCCCTTTTTTTTTTTTTTAAGATGTATTTTATTTTTTGAGACAAGGTGAGAGAGAGAAGGGGGAGGGCCCAGAGCCGTCTCTAGCATTGTACATCATCAGTTTTCAACATGGCTTTGTTCCACACAGGTGGGCACAGGAACTGAACTGGGGCCTCCATCTCAGCAGTTGCTAGTTGCACCGCAGTTCAACATATGGGTTCGCATGGGCCCGGGCCGGGACTCGATCCCCAGACCTCACGGTTGCAAGGCAAGTGCTCCACCTGCTGAAATGAAACCATGTCAAAAACTGATGACCTATAACTATGGAGACTGTTCTGGGACCTCCCCCTTCTCTCTGTCTCTGTCTCTCTCTGTCTCTGTCAAAAACAATAAAATACATCTTTTTGTAAAAAATCCTTAGTTTTCTGTTGCCTATAGCTGACATGAGTAGAAGGGACCTGAGGCTCAGAGGAGCTGAGCAGGGCGCTCACTCACGGTGTCACAGCTGGTTGGTGGCAGCATCAATGACAGCCTCAAGACTCCAATGACAGCCTCTTGGCAAGTGACCGTGTCCTCACCACTGAAAGGGACTTGGTCCCGTAGGTGACAATACTCCAGCCGGCAGGGATTCCCCTAAGGACATGATGCTCTCAGGAGTTTGGTGGAGTCCATCCATCAGCTCCTTAGTCAAAGCCATTTCCTAGACCTCGGACTCTACCCATGATGCTTGCTTGCTAAACCAGCAGCTGAAGTTATTTATCACCTATCTTTTATCTCAGTTTTCTGGTTGTATTTGATCTAAGTCATCTTGACTGGAGTGGAGCTAAAGCTGTGGTTTTGCAAATGAAATCAGTGGTGGGTTCTACACAGGTCTCCTCTGTGTGTTTACTAAGCTTTTTTTTTTTTTTTTTTTTTTCATTAGCATTACACGTCTATTTTCATCTTGATGGTTGTGTGAGGGAAGCTTTGTTTTGCTCAAGGTTCTGTTAAACAAACTCAAGACTATTGAGAAGAACACATTTTGAGAAACCAAAACAATGTTTAAATGCCTTGTATATTCTACAGCGTTAGTCACCACAACAGAGGTCCCTTAAAGTTTTGAAGTTTGTCCATAATGGTTTTTGAGTCTGGGCTTTATACTTTAAGTGAAGAGAAACCGTTTCACATTTTTCAACATGGAAGAAATTTAGAAAGACAGTTCCTTTGGCTAATTTGGAAGAATAGGCAACACGCAAAGACAAGGAGGCTGGTACTAATTAGAAATTCATTGCCATAATCTAGAGAACACATTTAAGGTTCTCAGGCTGAAAGAAGAAAGAGTAAGGATCAAGTACAAAAGAAGCAACCAGACCGGATGAAATCTGTAAGACTTGTTGCATAGTTGGGTGTAAGGGATGAAAATAAAAGAGTATTCCCTAGTCGATTCCAGTAATTCTAGCTTGGGAGACTCAGCAGATGGGAATCCCACTGTTCAAGAGAGACAGAGGCATTGAGGAACAGGGAGAACTCATGCTTGAGTTGCTGGTAGAACACCCTTTGGAGAGGTCTGACATGGTTGAAAATACAGGACTCATGGACAGGCATGTGTAATTCATGGGTGACGTGCTTTTAGAAGGTGCCACCTAGCAGAGGCTCCATGGAGCCGTCAGCATGGATGCGATGGGCCAGCAAGGAGTGACGTCAAAACCTGCATGTGTTCCGTATTTCTTTCGGTAAAGACGGCTGAACCAAAAGAGCAGGCTGAAGAGTGACCGCAGACACGCGAGCACAGCAGAAGGGAGGAAGGGGTGTCCTGTGTCCTATCAAGGAAGGGGACTGGATGAGCCAATGGGTCTTGAAATCGGCATCCTTGGGGCTCTCTGAGAGAGCAAGAGGTGGGCAGGGATGCAAGGAGAGGGTCTACCAGGAAAGGGGCGGAGCTGTGTCCACAGGAAAAGCAACCTCAAGTGAATCACCCCTGCCCTCGCCTTTCCTAGACATCTCGTATTATTTGATGTTTGTAAAACATGATCCATAAAATTAAAAAAAGGGGGGGGTGGTGGAGTAAAGAGAAGGTGGTAAGTCTATAGAAGGAAGCGGTCATTCTTAACCGTGCCTTATTTTTTTAATCCACCATATGGTATCCACTTATACAACATTATAAAATTGGTGCATTGCATTAGTCTTAAGGTAACTCCAATAAGCTGCAGCCTTTGACATCCCTAAATTCTACTTCGATGCTTATTTGTGATATACATGCACAACAATGTGTGTCTCCCACCACCCACCGTCCCCATCCAAATGGTAGCACAGAATTATAGTCCGGTAATAGTTTTCTGTATAGCAGTGTGTGTATGCATCTGAACCTATTTCGTCTGTAGTAGAAGTTCCTAAAAATAGCTGTGTATGCACCATTTAGAAAGAGGAGAGGTTTCATAACTAAGCTGTGCACACCAATAGCCACTGTGCTTTCCTCTCAACTAAAGGTGACACAAACAGCTCCCGATTTCCCATGAGGAGGTTCAAACGAGTCACTCTCGCATGGCACTTGGTTATTTTTAATGGAAATGATTTCTGTTGCCCATAGAAGTCAATTATGACAGGAGACATATTGGAAGAAATATCTGATATGACAGTCACCTAGCAAATACAACTTGCATTTTCATTTTCGGTGACTCGATACAACTTTCGTTTTCATTTGCTGGGGAAAGAGTTGGCAAAGCTTCCGCAGTGAGGATGAGCGAGGTGTGCCTCTTTCTCTCGCAGTACAGAGCGGCCTGGCTGACCGGCACCTTCTAAATGTGGGCTCTAGACACAGGTGTCTGCAGCCCCAGCATTGCCCCGGGCTCGGAGGCTTGCTACTACCCTCTACGTTATACTGACCATGCTGTCAGCAGGGCAACTGCCTTTCATACTGTGTTCTGTCACCAACCTTATCTCCCCTCATCCAACTCCAGTGCCCTCTAATTCCCAGCTCTGAACCCCTCGTCTCCCCTAAGGCCCCTGGTATGGCGTTTTCTCTCTTCAGAATTGCAATGCCTTCAGAACTGTCTGTGGGCCTTGCTGCCAACTGGCCTTTGTGGCTTTGGGTATGAGTCCTGTATCCCGAGGAGATCATAGTCTTCTTAAAGACCGTGTGTTTAAATCCACACCAACATGAAATACTAACATTGTATAGATGAGGACATTGGGCCCAGAGAGGTGAAGTAACTGCCTAAGGTCACACAGCTGAATTCAGCAAACTAGTGGTTGAACTGGCAGTGAAGAGGATGGGGAGGGAGACGGGGGTGTTTCTTCCCTAGAAATACGTGAATGAACTTGGCTATCATCTGTCTCCGGGACTCTGTTTTGTTACTATTTTCACTGAATATAACTCGGGGAATTTTCCGGTCAGAGCTCATTTCACAGCCCTGCTCAGGCCATCTGTACCTTTTCACTGTCATTCTGTACAGCAGAGCTCTCCCGAGACAGCGTGTTAGGACAGCCACAGACTGAGTGCGCCAACAGAGAAAGAGGAGACTGCTGTCTTCTGTTAGGCCCGACATGAAGGAAATTCGCAAAAATGTTAAAAAGTGCCACTTTTCTCATTAGCTTTTTGCTTTGAAAATCATTATTATGTATCATAAAATATGGTATTTATGATAACATATTACATATCATGGGTTTTTATTGTCATTTTTAGGTAATAAAGAATGGTTTACAGTTGCTTTCTGACATGGCAAATAGTAATAGATTTAATCCGTGTAAGCCATAGCTCTGTGGCTTCCTCAACAATTTTTAAGAAGGTAAAGGGGGCCTAAGACCAAAATGTTTGAGAACCACTGCTATAGAGCAATGAAAATGAGTAAGTTCAGACAACAAACATGAAAAATGTAAATATAAAAGAATATAAACAATGATTTATATTTTTAAAGCCAGTAAAATATGCTATAGATAGATAGATAGATAGATAATGCATGGATGGATAAATGGATAGATATGGATGGATGGATGGATGGATGGATGGATGGATGGATGGATGCACAATGGATGGATGGATGGATGATCAGTGAATGGATGGATGGATGGATGGATGATCGGTGGATAGATGGGTGGATAGATGGATGATTGGGGGTAGATGAATAGATGGATGATCAGTGGGTGGATGGATGGACAGACCCTGGATGGATGGATGGATGGATGGACAGATGCTGGATGGATAGATGGATGGATGGATAGATACAATTTTTAAGATCTGGCTGCAGTGAATATGATAAGAATTAAGTCTAATGCCTACTCAGAGCTACTACCCTCCTGTTCCTCTCTGCTTTACTTAAATTCCTTATCCTAAGGTCCATATTTCCTCTCAACAGCCCCATCTTGCCTTACCTGAATAGACGCTTGTACCCCAAGCCTGGATGGAGAGAGAGGGCGAGGCAGTCCTACAACCCTACCCCATTGCCACTGCTACCCCATTTTACTGCCTATTTGTTTTGAGGGGTTTAGTATTAATTGATGCAGGAAAACAGATATCAGGTAACAAAAATCACAAATATAGGGGCTTGTACAACATCCTAAGACTTAACGCCTGGTATTTGATGTTAGGCAGCTCTGAGCTTCATTCCTCACTTACTAGCTATGAGCCCTTGAACAGTTTCCTTTAACTATCATTTTTAAATTGTGATAAAATGCACATAGCATAAAATATATTATCTTAACCATTTCTGAGCGCACAGTTCAGTGGCATTAAGCACATCATCCCCACCCTCCATCCCCAGAATTTTTTCATCTTCCCAAACAGAAACTTTGTCCTCATGAAACATGAACCCCCTTCTCCTCCCTCAGCCCCTGGTAACAACTATGGATTTATTTGCTGTCTCTATAAATTTGCCTATTTTAGGAACCTCATATAAGTGGAATCACATAATCTTTGTCCTTTTCACTTGGTATAACATCCTCAAGATTCCTTTTGGGAGCTGAATAATCCTTTTACCTTGGCCCCTGATAGAAAGTCATTTAGTTTTCCTTTTATTCCCTTTCTAAGTCCTAAATTTCATGTGCAAGAAATATGCCTTCCTCATTTCCTGAGTTCCTGATTTGCATATTAGTTAAACTGCAGGAATTATTGTCTCCCTGAATTGAAGAATCTCCTTATCTATTAATAGTAAGCTAGGGATCTGCTCCCAGACTCCTGGCATTATATAAGGTGACCAGATTTTAACATTGGTAAAGCGGGATACCATTGACCGGGGGGGAGGGGGTTCTTGATTAAAAATTTGGTCTATCTCCCACCGTTCCCTAGCTTGTCATGCATTCTTTCCAAAAATCGGGACTTCTTTAAAACGCCGCGGGACACAGGACAAATTGTTAAAAATCGGGACTGTCCCGCCAAAAGCGGGATGTCTGGTCACCCTATTATTTATAAAAGCAATTATGTTTCACACTTCCCAATAGTCCCTTCCCCATAAATTCATCACATAAGGAAAATAACAGTAGGCCCTGGTCAATCAAAAAAACAAAGTTGGTGTCACCCATTATGCGATTGGATCTCTAATACCTTAAGTAAGAGAGAAGGTATAACGGTGATCTGATGAATCCAGATACGGAGGACACACTGAATCAATCAAATGACAACCAAGTCCCAGTTTTCATTTATCTTAATTTGTCATTGCCCTTTGGCCTAACTCAGTTAGAGGTGATCATTGTGGGTTTCATTACAGGACCATTCCTTCCTGTTACAGATACATGCTGTGGTCTTGGTCACTGCATGGGTCCAGTGGGCAAATCAGCACTTCAGATGCAATACGGCTGGGTCCTTAATGAGGCCAATCTGATGGAGAGCTTTGAGTGATACTGATTTTGATGGAAGCACAAAGCCATCATGAACTTTCTAGAATGGAGGTAAAGCAGCAGGAATTAACCCCCAAACTGACTCTGTGATGCAGTGTAACTTCTCTCACATTGGTTTTCCTGGTTAGTAAAATTTCTGTGAAACTAAACATGTATTTCACATTCTCTTTTGATTCTTAAAATATGTTTTTCCCAAACCTCTCTCTTGTAAGCTCCCCGCAAGAGATGGTAATTTAATACACAATTTTATTTGCCTTGAGAATTTCTTTGGTCTTTAACATGAAAGAGTATAGTAGGAATATGTACAGGGTGAAAAAGCAAGTTTTTTTTTTAATCCTACGTTCTATTCAATGAACCTTGCCTGTCTAAACTGAGACGGCAATGAATTTAAGTTTATTATGTAGAAAATGTCGAGTCTATTTATCTTGCTCTCTCTTAGGAAAAATTAGACTGGTGATAGTTTGTGAATATTTTATTAGGCACTGAAAACAACATAGCTTTCCCAATTTGCTGAAAGTAAATAGAGACATAACGCTACATATCCCCAAAAGGCCAAGCCCATAACTGATTGGAAAATAAAGGAAGGTCTTGTTGATGCCGTACTAAACCCAGAGAGCAAAGTAATTTGTAAGCCTTACAGAGTTTGGGGTCTGGCTGAACATAAAGAAAAGGTAAAACATAATGTTATACACACGAATATCACATCATTCCCTTTCTTTCTAGGATCTCATCCTTAAGGGTTACATAGGACCTTCCCAAAGATTAGAGGCTTAGCAAGGAGGCAACAATTGCTTTGGAGATAAATACAGCAATGCTAGACCCCCTTTGTGGGGAGCAGGGGGGTGGGGAGTGCAAAAGTGCCTTCCATCTTTATATCAGTCCTGCACGTAATGACAAAATTGACCCTGCACTGATATTTGGGCTGTCTTGCCTTTGTCTCAAAATACACAGATGATAGTAACTTCTTTGTATTTCAGACAAATTATAAGTTAGCAAAGTTTTGGAAAAGTTACATTGTTCTAATTGGGTTTTATTCATTCAGAGGTAGGTAAAGTAAGTAATTTAAATAAGTTGTCTTGGAGCAGCCACCTGTAAAAATAGAAACTGCTTGCTGGCGTAGTGGGAAGAGGTGAGCCCGTACCTTGTTAGCTGTTCTGATGTCAGATGTTTAACCTCCTCGCTCAGTGTCTTCATCTGTAGAGTGGGAGGACAGTTTCTACCTTGCAGAGCAATGGTGTGGTTAAGGCAATCCAGGAGGTGTGCAATCAATGGTAGCTAAGCCTATTTCTAACTTGTGTTTCCATTATAAGTATCTGCAACTTACTTAAACACATCCCCTCCCCCCCACTTAAAATAGTCTTGGTATAGTACTAAGCAAAACCGTCACCAAAATATGTGTCCCAGTGGTAAATTTCAGCCTATCACTTTCTTGTGAAATTTAATAGCTATTCCAGATTAATCAGGGGTGGGGGGTGGATTGAATTAACAAGGTTTCTGGTTGACTGCGGTAAGATGCACGATATAATCAATTTCACTTACTTGAGGAGACAATGGCCATCTGCTTTGAAACTACATGCAAACTCTCTAGAAAATGTGTCACCCTCTTAGCACCAAGGGGTCAGAGGGGACTTCTCCCCTTCCCATAATGCTCCATGGTTTCCAGCGTGACAACTGTATACGCAAAGCACACGTCAGCCAGGAAGGATGTGCTTGAAGGATGACAGGTGATAAGAGAAGTGACTCTGGGTGGTGGGCATACCATACAACCCATAGATGACGCATTATAGAATTGTACGCTTCAAACCTAGCTGAGCTTACTAACCAATGTCACCCCAACAGATTTAAGTTAAAACTTTTTTGAAGAAAGAATAGTAAACTTTGGGGGAGATGGGCGAATGAGTGACAGGAGGGGCATGAGTGGAAAGAGCATGGCCGACTCCTAGGTCTCCCTGTGCTACTGTTGACTCCAGCACACCGGTGGGTTTCCTGGGAGAACAGCTCCACCGGGGACACGGTGGCTTTGTGGGTAGTTTGCTTTGTTAGGAGTGAGCTTACTTCATCATTGATGACAGTGTTGAAGTGTCTGGAGGTGTGTTTGCTTTTCTGATGTAACCACAAAGCAGGGGTTAGCATCTCTAATAGATAATTGCAACAGAAGTCACTGCTGACTTGAAGATGACGTATGAACTCTGATTCTGAGAATGAACCTGGTGAGTTTAGCACTGACTTTGTCCTTGTTGCCGTTGTTTTCAGCAGCCCCTGCCCCTTTGGGCTTTTTCTCCTTTGGGCCTTAGAAAGAAACCCAGCTCAGCAGAAAGGGTGAGCAAGCCCTGCCAGACTGACGTTTTCAGATGCATGTGACTTCAGTTCTTTTTCAATGTAAACATGGCAGGATGTGAGCCGGCTGGTACACAGGGCACAGAAATAGGAGAACCGCAGGCGGAAGGACAACTTCAAAAGACAGTGGCAGGAGCTGGCTGCCTCCCTGCCAAGCATTTAAAAGGCTGTGCCAGCCCCCTCCCCAGGGGGGAGGGGGAAGAGTTGACTTCCTCCCCTTGACTTTTCTCAGGGCCCCGCTGAGAGAACACTAGTCGGGGAAAGGACATAATGGCAGTGGGGTTTCCTTCTAGCTGAGACCTGAACCCAAGCAGAAAAAGTAACCTTTATTTTAGCTTGTGTGGCCGAAACGAGGAAAAGAACATGAACCTGGCTTTGAAAGACCTTACCCTTTATGAAGCAGAGATTTTTCCAGCATAGTCCTAGGAAGCTATGATGAGGGTATCATTACCTCCATTCTTTTCAGATAAGGAATTTGCAGCACAAAACCAGCGGGGGAGGTTGAGCACCCAATTCAAAGTTAAGCTCATCTCCTGAATTCCTGGTATGTGGCCCTGTGTGCTACCATCTAAAGTCACCAGATGTGTGGCAGAGCGCACCTGCCAATCCAGATGGTGACTTACCCTCAAATTAACGGGTCTTAGAGAAGATCTGTTAACTGAAATCCTAGGGACTAGGTGAGTCACCTCCCCACAGTTTCTGTCAGTGCCACTATATTCACGTCTTAGTGCTTCTGTGAAAGTGCAAGTGTTTGAGGATGAAATACCTATAATCCATACTCAACGAATCGTCATTGTGTGAGTGCTATGATTGCATAGACTGTTCATATGTTATTCCCATACTATCAGAACATGAGGATGCTTTTCCAAGACAGCAGCAGGCTTCCGTCTGTAGATGCGTTCGCTTCAGCCGAATGCTGAGCCAGCAAGCCTGGAGGCCTTGGGCATGGTAGGGTGTAGGGACTAAAACAGACGGGAGTGGGTCACCTCTACTCCCTCATCCTACAGGCCAAGAAGCTGAGCCACACAGAGGTGAAATCATTTCCCCAGGTTTGTCTTGCCTCCTCGTTCTTAGTGAGACCCCAGGAGCTACCTGTTAGAACCAGGGTTTACACAGCCCGGCCTCCTGCCTCTGACAGTGAATCAAAGAACATGCTGGAAAGGTGTGTGTGCTTCCCTGGACCCTGAAGTTCATGGGGCAGAAATGGCCGTGGGCTCCACAACGTAAATTCATATGGAAATCAGACACTATCCAGAAAGTAGAGGGAAGTCGCTTGAGATGTGCATATGAATATATTGTGGAGAAAAGAGTCAAGAGTAGATATTACTTCCTACGGAAAAGAGAAGGCTTGGAGCATCAATATAAGAAGGATACCTGAAAAGAGAATCCTGGGAAGCCGGGATGGCTCAGCGGGTTAAGCTCTCACTTTGCAGCCCCAGGGACCAGGGATCGAATCCCGGCCCCGGCCCGTGTGGACCCATATGCTGAGCTGGGGAGTTCCCCCAGTTCAGTTCTCACCGGGGTGAGACCCCGGCCCAGTTCCTGCCCTGTGCAGCCCCGCGCCCACCTGTGAATGAAACTATGTGGAAAAACCGATGATGTGCAGCTATGGAGACTGTTCCGGGCCCTCCCCCTTCTCTTTGTCTCTGTCTCTGTATCTATCTCTATCTCTGTCAAAAACAATAAAAATAAATCTGTAAAAAACAAAAAGAGAGAGAATCCTAAATCACAGTTTTCCCGTCTTCACATAAAGGAGAGAAATAAGCTTCTAATACGAGTATAGCAGGAAATTTCTTGTTTAGTTGTATTAATCGTGTCATAATGATTTAAAAAAGTGATCAGGAAGGCCGGGATAGCTCAGCCGTTGAGCACTTGCCTCACAATCGCGAGGTCCAGGGTTCAATTCCTGGCCCCAACCTGTGCAACCCCATATGCTGGATGGACTATGATACAACTAGTAACCACCGGGATGGCAGCGAAGGTTCTCACCTCCCATGCTCGGGGCCCCCGGTTTGATTCCTGCCCTGCACAGCCCCACATCCACCTGTGTGGCATGAAACCACGTCACCACTAATGATGTACAATGATGCTCTGGGCCCTCCTCCCTTCTCTCTCTCCCTCTCTCTTTTTCTCTCAACTTCTCTCAAAACAGTAAAATAAATCTTTGAAAACAACAACAACAACTAGGTATTACTTCTGAAATTATGGAGTTTAACATTCAAGGGGGACTATAAAGAGATATGGTAAATGGAAAATGAGAATAGATTGCAATTTAGTAACTATTGTGATACAAATCGCACATAGGTAGCATTGAATCATGCTTCTCAAACTTTAATGAAGGACCAATTGAAAAAAAAAAAAAGAAAAACAAGGAACAATTCCTGGATCTGTTAGGCCTCCTACCCTCTTTACCACCCCGATCTGGGAAGAGCTTGCGGTTTGTAACTGTGGAGTGCTCTCTGCAGATAAGCTGTTGTTTACCTCCAATCTGTACTGGGTTCCTTGTTAAAATGAAGACACATGTTCTCACTGCTTTTCTTCTGTGCTGGAGAATGATGAAGTCGCCATTGTGAATCCTGGAATGCCTGCTTCGGAGACTGTTGTCTTACAAGAACGGGCGCAGGTACATTTCAAACAACAGCTATGGTCGCAACACAATCTTCATAGCTCACTCAAAATTCGCCAAGCTCAAATCAAAGCTTGGCATGTGCAAGAGACAGACGCTATCACCAGCTACGTTACCTTATTTTTTCTTTTTAACGTGCTCTTCTTTGATGAAGAGCCTTTTAAATCTCTTCACGTTTTCTAAATAGATGAGGGGTACAAAAAGTCCCGTTGGGTGCATAGGAAGAAAGAACAATTAGTTCAGTTCACTCACTACCTAAATGCCTGGCTACTGCATTTGAGTGTGACACGCTGCTTAAAATGACCAACGTAAAAAGACTTAAAAATGGGATTTGAGCAAGATGGCGGCATGAGAGGAGAACCCAGACACCTACCTGGGAAGGGACTTACAAACAAAAAGGAACCCACAGGGGAAACCCTGAGAAGCACCCTCAACTGAGAGAACCACACAACGCAGAACAACACACAAAGGTTAGAGGAAAAAGGGGAGAGCGGGAGAGGGAGGGAGAAGGAGCAGTTTGGGGACA